>CACRXE010000043.1:0-20000 GCA_902685375.1 Neostethus bicornis
GTGTTTCGGTCATGTCCCACCAGGAGGAGACCAAGGGGCAGACCCCGGACCCGCTGAAGAGACTATGTCTCACAGCTGGCCGGGTAATGACTTGGGATCCTTCCAGGTGAGCTGGAGGATGCAGCCGGGGAGAGAGAGGCCTGGGCTGCCTGCTTGAGGCTGTTGCCCCTGTGACCCGACCCCGGAACAAGCGGAAGATGACGGAACGGAATAATTTTATTTGTAATGCTCTTTATCTCCAGTGGAGATCTCAAAGTGCTGATAGAGTCCGTTTATTTATTTAACATCTGTCCTTGTGGGGCGGGGCCGGGTGAGAGGACCCCTTTAGGTTTCTGATTTTACTCCCAGCGACAAGTCGACAAAACACGACAAGCCAAAAAAAACCTTCTAAAATTTACAGGGGGCGGGGCGTGTCAGAGCGTGGTATTAATCTTTGAAGTGTACTGCGCATGATCAGAGGGGTTTTTGTACAAATAATGACAAAAAAAGTAGTTTTTTTTAAACAATATTTTCTGCCTTTTTTTTATTCTGGGAACCACGTTACTTGTTGTTAAGATTTAAAACCCACTCAAAAACAAAAAGAGACTAAAATAACAACTTCTTGATGCAAAAAGAATAAAAACTTAGGAGTCAAAGTGACGGTAATTTAATATTTTTCACCTCAAGAAGCAGGGGCTTAGGCGCACATTGATGACATCATTGCTCAGCTTCACGTTGTAACATTGCTTCGGCAGTGACGTCACCAAAGTATGTCTCAGCCACTAACCGGTGTTCTGGAGGGAAGAGGTTCCCCACAAATAAATATATAATCTTCTATCGAGACCTGCGGCCCCCGTCTAAACAACTGGAAGTAAACAACTGGAAGTAAACAACCGGAAGTAAACAACCAGTCACAGAACCTAAAGCGGGGGTGTCAAACTCAGTTCCTGGAGGTCTGGCGTCTCTGCAGGTTTTCCATGTGTTCCTGGTTCATCAGCTGATGCACAAACAGTAAAATCAACAGCCAATCAAATTTATCACGATGACTCGTTAACCTGGATCAGGTGTGGAGATGAAAGAACACAACCTGCAGGACCCCCGGACCTCCAGGTACTGAGTTTGACATCCCTGACCTAAAGTCAATACACATTAAATGAATAAATAAACACCTTCTTCTTCTTTCATCATTTCCCACCAGGGGGCGCCACAGCAAGTCAGTTTCTTCCATCTAACCCTATCTCCTGCATCCTCTTCAGTCTCACCAACTATCTTCATGTCTTCCTTCAGTGTATCCATGAACCTCCTCTTTGGTCTTCCTCTAGTCCTCTTTCCTGGTGGTTCCAAACCCAGCATCCTTCTTCTGATGTACTCTCTCTCTCTCCTCTGCACATGTCCAAACCATCTCAGTCTGACCTCTCTGACTTTAAAACCATGTGCTGTTCCTCTGATAGACTCATTTGGGGGAACAGCACATGTTAGAGGTTTTGGGAATAAATAAACACCCGTACGTTTTAAAATTCCAATAAAAGCTAGCCTCATGCCAGGTCGCAGATCTTGATGTTTAGATCATCTGGAAGGGGCAGAAGGGGGTGTGGATGGCACATTCTGGGCATGCACGGAGATCGTGGATCTCGCCAGGACACTGGGTATTTATCTTTGTGACCCTGTTTTTAAAAGTGCTCCTGAGTATCTGATGACAGGAACTTTGTTTCACTTCAGAAATAATTCATTAAACACATTTCATCTTCTGAAACATTTATTCTTAATGGTGTTCCAGTGGGTCCCGAAACCAATCCCGGATGAATTCAGGTGCAACGCAGGGTAGACCCTGAACAGGTACCAGTCTGTCGCAAGGCCACACAAACACATAAGCACAAAGTTTAAATTCTAAAAAACACAATTAATCTGCGTCGATCTGTCGTGGTGAAAAAAGAGCTGAGCCAAAAATCAAAGCTCTCAATTTACAAGTCAATCTACGTTCCTACCCTCACCATGGTAACCAGGATCTACGTTCCTACCCTCACCATGGTAACCAGGATCTATGTTCCTACCCTCACCATGGTAACCAGGATCTACGTTCCTACCCTCACCATTGTAACCAGGATCTACGTTCCTACCCTCACCATGGTAACCAGGATCTATGTTCTTACCCTCACCATAGTAACCAGGATCTACGTTCCTACCCTCACCATGGTAACCAGGATCTACGTTCCTACCCTCACCATGGTAACCAGGATCTATGTTCCTACCCTCACCGTGGTAACCAGGATCTACGTTCCTACCCTCACCATGGTAACCAGGATCTACGTTCCTACCCTCACCATGGTAACCAGGATCTACGTTCCTACCCTCACCATGGTAACCAGGATCTACGTTCCTACCCTCACCATGGTAACCAGGATCTATGTTCTTACCCTCACCATGGTAACCAGGATCTACGTTCCTACCCTCACCATGGTAACCAGGATCTACGTTCCTACCCTCACCATGGTAACCAGGATCTACATTCCTACCCTCACCATGGTAACCAGGATCTACGTTCCTACCCTCACCATGGTAACCAGGATCTATGTTCTTACCCTCACCATGGTAACCAGGATCTACGTTCCTACCCTCACCATGGTAACCAGGATCTACGTTCCTACCCTCACCATGGTAACCAGGATCTACGTTCCTACCCTCACCATGGTAACCAGGATCTATGTTCCTACCCTCACCATGGTAACCAGGATCTACGTTCCTACCCTCACCATGGTAACCAGGATCTATGTTCCTACCCTCACCATGGTAACCAGGATCTACGTTCCTACCCTCACCATGGTAACCAGGATCTACGTTCCTAGCCTCACCATGGTAACCAGGATCTACGTTCCTACCCTCACCATGGTAACCAGGATCTACGTTCCTACCCCCACCATAGTAACCAGGATCTACGTTCCTACCCTCACCATGGTAACCAGGATCTATGTTCCTACCCTCACCATGGTAACCAGGATCTACGTTCCTACCCTCACCATGGTAACCAGGATCTATGTTCCTACCCTCACCATGGTAACCAGGATCTACGTTCCTACCCTCACCATGGTAACCAGGATCTACGTTCCTAGCCTCACCATGGTAACCAGGATCTACGTTCCTACCATCACCATGGTAACCAGGATCTACGTTCCTACCCTCACCGTGGTAACCAGGATCTACGTTCCTACCCTCACCGTGGTAACCAGGATCTACGTTCCTACCCTCACCATGGTAACCAGGATCTACGTTCCTACCCTCACCGTGGTAACCAGGATCTACGTTCCTACCCTCACCATGGTAACCAGGATCTACGTTCCTACCCTCACCATGGTAACCAGGATCTACGTTCCTACCCTCACCATCCTACCCTCGATCCTGGTATATCAGTAAAACTTAATTGAGTAGGTGGAGCCTCAAAGGGTTCAATGACTGTGTGATGGAGCACTAGTGTATGTGGGCATGTGTGGGTAGGTTGTGTGTGAGTGGGCGTTGCTTCTGTGCACCTCAAACATCCAAATGAGTAAAACGGTGAGTCCGATGGAGCGCATGATCCCGGTGTAGTGATCCAGCAGGACGCTCCTGCAGCCCCGCCTCCACAGGTTCTGCTGCTGGTTCCGCACCTTGCTCAGGTTCTGCTGGATGCACGGTAACGGAGAGAGGGTGCTGCAGCAGCTGAACGGAACGCCGTCCATCAGGTACTTCCCATCCACGTTGCTCCTGAGACGACTGAAACACAGACTGGTTAGAATAGAATATAAAACACTCCAGACCAATAGATGGAGTTCAGTTTACGGCTGGTGGTCCTAGAGTCACCCGGGGGTAACAGCCTCAGACAGGAAGCTCAGGCTCCTCTCACCCCGGCTGCATCCTCCATCTCACCCAGGAGGATCCTGAGGTGTTCCCTGTCCAGCTGTGAGACATAGTCTCTCCAGTGGGTCCGGGGTCTGCCTCTGGGTCTCCTCCTATCCAGATGCCCATACTTTCCCATCTGGCTTCTCATCGACTCGAAGGAGCAACAGCTCTACTCCGAGCTCCTCCCTCTATCTCTGAGAAAGAGCCCAGACACCCTGCAGAGGAAGATCATTCAGTCACTTGTATCCAGAATCCAACCAATCACACTGGTTACCATGGTGAGGGTAGGAACATAGATCCTGGTTACCATGGTGAGGGTAGTAACGTAGATCCTGGTTACCATGGTGAGGGTAGGAACGTAGATCCTGGTTACCATGGTGAGGGTAGGAACGTAGATCCTGGTTACCATGGTGAGGGTAGGAACGTAAATCCTGATTACCATGGTGAGGGTAGGAACGTAGATCCTGATTACCATGGTGAGGGTAGGAACGTAGATCCTGGTTACCATGGTGAGGGTAGTAACGTAGATCCTGATTACCATGGTGAGGGTAGGAACATAGATCCTGGTTACCATGGTGAGGGTAGGAACGTAGATCCTGGTTACCATGGTGAGGGTAGTAACGTAGATCCTGATTACCATGGTGAGGGTAGTAACGTAGATCCTGATTACCATGGTGAGGGTAGGAACGTAGATCCTGGTTACCATGGTGAGGGTAGGAACGTAAATCCTGATTACCATGGTGAGGGTAGGAACATAGATCCTGGTTACCACGGTGAGGGTAGGAACGTAGATCCTGGTTACCATGGTGAGGGTAGGAACGTAAATCCTGATTACCATGGTGAGGGTAGGAACATAGATCCTGGTTACCACGGTGAGGGTAGGAATGTAGATCCTGGTTACCATGGTGAGGGTAGGAACGTAGATCCTGGTTACCATGGTGAGGGTAGGAACGTAAATCCTGATTACCATGGTGAGGGTAGGAACATAGATCCTGGTTACCACGGTGAGGGTAGGAATGTAGATCCTGGTTACCATGGTGAGGGTAGGAACGTAGATCCTGGTTACCATGGTGAGGGTAGGAACGTAGATCCTGGTTACCATGGTAAGAGTAGGAACGTAGATCCTGGTTACCATGGTGAGGGTAGGAACGTAGATCCTGGTTACCATGGTGAGGGTAGGAACGTAGATCCTGGTTACCATGGTGAGGGTAGGAACATAGATCCTGGTTACCATGGTGAGGGTAGGAACATAGATCCTGGTTACCATGGTGAGGGTAGGAACATAGATCGACTCGGCTCTTTCTTCACCACCACAGATCGATGCAGCGTCTTAATTATTGCAGACGTTGCACCGATCCGTCTGTCGATCTCCCGCCTCATCCTTCCCCCACTGTGAATAACATACAGTAAAACGGCTGGACTGGTTAGACTGGTTCTATCAGACTGGGTGACTCACTCCAGGACGGCGGTGCTGCTCAGGTCCAGGTATCGGCTGCTGATCCACTGGATCTGGAACCAGTCTTTGTATCCAGAGTTTCCGCAGCACTGGAACTGGATCTGCAGCAAGTCTAGCGTCCTCTTCAGGTAGCACCGTCCCGGCGTGTCCGTGTCCTTGTAATGCAGCATGGTGTAGCTCAACCCGCGGAACAACGACTCCTCTAATTGGCTGCGGACGCTGTAGCACATCAACGCCCCCGCCAGGACGCAGGCGGTGAAGCAGAACGTACATACCACGTAGGGCATCAGGACCAGTTTCCAGCGTAGAAACTTGTTTACGTCGCTGCAGTCCAGCACGATCTGAGCTCCCAGGAAGTTAATGGCGCAGGCGGCCATGCCGGTGGCGATCAGGAGGATGGGCACGTGGTCCACGCCCTGCTCCATCACTTCCTGCCACTTCTGGATCTCCACTCGTAGGAACAGACCCAGGGCCAGCAGGAGCGCCCCCGTCACCACCGAGATCCAGTTTAGAAGCCAGAGAACCTGCGCCAACTTTTCTCGCTCCGTCCTGGTGAACACGAGCTTTCCCACCGCCATGACGCTCTCACGTCCAGGAGGCAGGCTGGCTGCAGCCACCAGGGTGGGTACACACCTCCAACATGGTGTCCGACAGGTTAGATAGCCGTCCCTCGCCCGGCTCCGCCCGCTTCCGCCCAGCTCCGTTCAGCTGAAATCACAACAAGTCTCTTTTAGAAAGATTTCAAACAATTTAAAAAAAAAAAAAAGAAATGAAAAATCATTTATGTTTAAAGGACCGGATTAAAAAGCTTAACCGGCCACAGATGGTCCTCGGGACAGAGTTTTCTCACCGCTTTATAAGTATTTTTAGAATATTTTTGTAAATTTTTTAAGTCATAAAATTGTTTTGTTTTCTGAAACGTTTTTTCCAAAACATGGTCGCAGGGGGTGCTGGAGCCTATCCTGTCGGATTTCAGGTGGGAGGCTGGGTACACCCTGAACAGGTCACCACACACACACACACACACACACACACACACACACACACACACACACACACACACACTTATTCCTAGGGATAATTTTATAGCATCCAATCAATGTAACATGTATGTTTTTGAAGGAAACCAGAGAAAACACACACATACATGAGGAGAACATGCAAACTACACACAGAAAGAACAGTGATTCAAGCCTCACCCCCACCATGGGGCTCATTTTGTAACCCTAACCCTCTGGTCCGACTCTAGGGCTTAATATCTGAAGAAATCAGTAGATGTTCTTCATCTATCCAAGTGAGGTAGGAAGAGGGGTGGCGGGTAGGTCAGTGGTGGAACGTTCGCCCTTGGACCAGAAATCTGTCAGAAGTTCGCCAATTCGAGCCACCTGGTTACTATGGTGAGGGTAGGAACGTAGATCCTGGTTACCATGGTGAGGGTAGGAACGTAGATCCTGGTTACCATGGTGAGGATAGGAACATAGATCCTGGTTACCATGGTGAGGGTAGGAACGTAGATCCTGGTTACCATGGTGAGGATAGGAACATAGATCCTGGTTACCATGGTGAGGGTAGGAATGTAGATCCTGGTTACCATGGTGAGGGTAGGAACGTAGATCCTGGTTACCATGGTGAGGGTAGGAATGTAGATCCTGGTTACCATGGTGAGGATAGGAACATAGATCCTGGTTACCATGGTGAGGGTAGGAACGTAGATCCTGGTTACTATGGTGAGGACAGGAACATAGATCCTGGTTACCATGGTGAGGATAGGAACATAGATCCTGGTTACCATGGTGAGGGTAGGAACGTAGATCCTGGTTACTATGGTGAGGACAGGAACATAGATCCTGGTTACCATGGTGAGGATAGGAACATAGATCCTGGTTACCATGGTGAGGGTAGAAACATAGATCCTGGTTACTATGGTGAGGGTAGGAACGTAGATCCTGGTTACCACGGTGAGGGTAGGAACGTAGATCCTGGTTACCATGGTGAGGGTAGGAACATAGATCCTGGTTACCATGGTGAGGGTAGGAACATAGATCCTGGTTACCATGGTGAGGGTAGGAACATAGATCCTGGTTACCATGGTGAGGGTAGGAACGTAGATCCTGGTTACCACGGTGAGGGTAGGAACGTAGATCCTGGTTACCATGGTGAGGGTAGGAACATAGATCCTGGTTACCATGGTGAGGGTAGGAACATAGATCCTGGTTACCATGGTGAGGATAGGAACGTAGATCCTGGTTACCATGGTGAGGGTAGGAACATAGATCCTGGTTACCATGGTGAGGGTAGGAACGTAGATCCTGGTTACCATGGTGAGGGTAGGAACATAGATCCTGGGGTCAACGGGGGCACAGAGATGAAACAAGGCCATGAAATAGTAAAACCACAGATCAGCCACTGGGTGATGTGGATACATCAAGCACCATGGCATTCTGGACCCAGTGTGCCATAGTTTCACCAGCTTGTAGGACCCAGCAGCAGCTACATGTCTCTTTCTAACAGGCCTGGTGATGATCTTCTTCAAACAGGAATGTTTTAGATCTAGATGTCTGCTTTTCTCTCTGGAGAAGAAAGTCTTTTAAAACACAGATTATTCTTTAAACATGTGCAAAATGTTTCCTCCTAAATGTGACCCGTTCTCCTCACCTCCCTGCAGAACCTCCGTCCTCTCTGTGTCCACCATCAAACCGCGGCGAGGCTCCACTTCCCGTCCTCTAATCTGCTTACAGATAATCAGCAGGTAAGCTGTGAAATCTTCCAGCTGGAACGTCACCGGAAGCTGCTTCATGGCAGGGCGTGGCCAGGGGACGGGTAAGGGTGAGGGGAGACAGACTCTGGGTGATCAGGAGGAGGTGAAGGCCTGGTAACACCACCTGAACGTAACAGATTTACCAGTTAATCTACGTTTCTACCCTCACCATGGTAACCAGGATCTACGTTCCTACCCTCACCATGGTAACCATGATCTACGTTCCTACCCTCACCATGGTAACCATGATCTACGTTCCCACCCTCACCATGGTAACCATGATCTACGTTCCTACCCTCACCATGGTAACCATGATCTACGTTCCTACCCTCACCATGGTAACCATGATCTACGTTCCTACCCTCACCATGGTAACCATGATCTACGTTCCTACCCTCACCATGGTAACCATAATCTACGTTCCTACCCTCACCATGGTAACCATGATCTACGTTCCTACCCTCACCATGGTAACCAGGATCTACGTTCCTACCCTCACCATGGTAACCAGGATCTACGTTCCTACTCTCACCATGGTAACCATGATCTACGTTCCTACGCTCACCATGGTAACCAGGATCTACATTCCTACCCTCACCATGGTAACCAGGATCTACGTTCCTACCCTCACCATGGTAACCAGGATCTACATTCCTACCCTCACCATGGTAACCATGATCTACGTTCCTACGCTCACCATGGTAACCAGGATCTACATTCCTACCCTCACCATGGTAACCAGGATCTACGTTCCTACCCTCACCATGGTAACCAGGATCTACATTCCTACCCTCACCATGGTAACCAGGATCTACGTTCCTACCCTCACCATGGTAACCAGGATCTACGTTCCTACCCTCACCATGGTAACCAGGATCTACGTTCCTACCCTCACCATGGTAACCAGGATCTACATTCCTACCTTCACCATGGTAACCAGGATCTACGTTCCTACCCTCACCATGGTAACCAGGATCTACGTTCCTACCCTCACCATGGTAACCAGGATCTACATTCCTACCCTCACCATGGTAACCAGGATCTATGTTCCTACCCTCACCATGGTAACCAGGATCTACTTTCCTACCCTCACCATGGTAACCAGGATCTACGTTCCTACCCTCACCATGGTAACCAGGATCTACGTTCCTACCCTCACCATGGTAACCAGGATCTACGTTCCTACCCTCACCATGGTAACCAGGATCTACGTTCCTACCCTCACCATGGTAACCAGGATCTATGTTCCTACCCTCACCATGGTAACCAGGATCTACGTTCCTACCCTCACCATGGTAACCAGGATCTACGTTCCTACCCTCACCATGGTAACCAGGATCTACGTTTCTACCCTCACCATGGTAACCAGGATCTATGTTCCTACCCTCACCATGGTAACCAGGATCTACGTTCCTACCCTCACCATGGTAACCAGGATCTACGTTCCTACCCTCACCATGGTAACCAGGATCTATGTTCCTACCCCCACCATAGTAACCAGGATCTATGTTCCTACCCTCACCATAGTAACCAGGATCTATGTTCCTACCCTCACCATGGTAACCAGCTGTGGGTGGTTGTTTAAAGAACTCTAACAGAGAGAATAATAACGAGTGGCTGGACTCTCACTCAGAGAAGGAGGAACTTGGAGTAGAGCCATTGCTCCCCCAGATGGGGTGATTTGGGCATCAGGATGCCCCCCTTGCCAGTAAGGTGTTCTGTCCCACTAGGAGAAGACCCACTGGAGAGACCATGTCTCACATCTGGACAGCGAACACCTCAGGATCCTCCTGGGTGAGATGGAGGATGCAGCTGGGGTGAGAGAAAACTGGGTTTCCTGTCTAAGGCTGCTCCCCCCGGTGACCCGGCCCGTGTAAGAGGAAAACAACAGAACGGAACATCAACGGCTGAACTTGATGACTCATCAAAATGAAGTAATAAATAAAAATGGAGGAATCTTTGGCGCCTCCTGCAGGAAAAATGAGGAAGATCATTTAAATTATTAAAAACAAACAAAAACAAGACTGTTTTTACACTTTTTATTTTCAGATTAAAGTTTACAGGAAGAAGGTATGAGACGATGCGTCGAGGTCGAAACAAACAAAAAAAAAAAATCAACTTTAAACAATTAAATCCAATCATTTCAGGAAAAAAAAAACATTTTACAGTAAATTTAATTTTAAAAAAACATCAAACATAAAGATGAACCAGAAGCTGTGGAAGTTCTTCATGTGAAACGACCTGGTTACGGCCTGTTTACTTCCTGTTTACAGCCTGTTTACTTCCTGTTTACAGCCTGCTTCATATTAAATACCACATGGTATTTACAAACAAACTTCCGATTTTTTCCTCCCCCGTTTGGCCGGTCTCTAACCCCGCCCAGGTGAAGCCCCGCCCCCTCTGGAGGTGCTTCTGGATCAGTGTTCACACACCGTGACGGACGATCCGTACGACCAGTAACCGAACCCGAAGGCGGGGAAAAGCGGCGCGTTGAAGGTGTTAAAAAAGCTGTGAAGGTGGGTGAGCACGTCCTTATCGATACGGTAGAAGGACACGATGCCCGCGGGGTAGTCCACGTACACAGCCACCCTTTTGGACTCCAGGTGCCCGTACGACACCACCGTTTCCTGCCTGTTGTGCCAGAAGCAGTACCCGTCTCGCCCGCAGACCAGACTCCAGCACTGATCGTTCCAGCCGAGACGACAGTCCGCGTTGTTTCCCTTTCGGCTGATTTTTTTGTAGCTCACGGCGATCACGACCGACCCCTCCCACTCCACCTCCCAGTAACTACGCCCGGAAAGAGGGGTTTTAGCCAGAACCTGCCAGCAGCAGTGACCGAAACGTTCGGGATGTTCGGGGTACGGCTGCTCCTCTCTCACCACCGTGGCTTTTCGATCGTCCTCAGACAGCTGCAGATGTTTGTGAGCCGTGTTCACGTCCAGTTCCACACGGCAGGAATCTGTAAACATGTGATGTCATCAATAAACAGAACATTAAAAACACGCCCCCCACTCATCCAAGATGGCCGCAGGTCAGTGTACCTCCTCATCAGTGAGGAACGTAGAACAGGCCACCAGTCACCACCCACACTGGTTACCATGGTGAGGGTAGGAACGTAGATCCTGGTTACCATGGTGAGGGTAGGAATGTAGATCCTGGTTACCATGGTGAGGGTAGGAACGTAGATCCTGGTTACCATGGTGAGGGTAGGAACGTAGATCCTGGTTACCATGGTGAGGGTAGGAATGTAGATCCTGGTTACCATGGTGAGGGTAGGAACGTAGATCCTGGTTACCATGGTGACGGTAGGAACATAGATCCTGGTTACCATGGTGACGGTAGGAACATAGATCATGGTTACCATGGTGAGGGTAGTAACATAGATCCTGGTTACCATGGTGAGGGTAGGAATGTAGATCCTGGTTACCATGGTGAGGGTAGGGATGTAGATCCTGGTTACCATGGTGAGGGTAGGGACGTAGATCCTGGTTACCATGGTGAGGGTCGGAACGTAGATCCTGGTTACCATGGTGACAGTAGGAACGTAGATCCTGGTTACCATGGTGAGGGTAGGAACGTAGATCCTGGTTACCATGGTGAGGGTAGGAACGTAGATCCTGGTTACCATGGTGACAGTAGGAACGTAGATCCTGGTTACCATGGTGAGGATAGGAACGTAGATCCTGGTTACCATGGTGAGGGTAGGAACGTAGATCCTGGTTACCATGGTGACAGTAGGAACGTAGATCCTGGTTACCATGGTGAGGGTAGGAACGTAGATCCTGGTTACCATGGTGAGGATAGGAACGTAGATCCTGGTTACCATGGTGACAGTAGGAACATAGATCCTGGTTACCATGGTGACTGTAGGAACATAGATCCTGGTTACCATGGTGAGGGTAGGAACGTAGATCCTGGTTACCATGGTGAGGGTAGGAACGTAGATCCTGGTTACCATGGTGACTGTAGGAACATAGATCCTGGTTACCATGGTGAGGGTAGGAACGTAGATCCTGGTTACCATGGTGAGGGTAGGAACATAGATCCTGGTTACCATGGTGACTGTAGGAACATAGATCCTGGTTACCATGGTGAGGGTAGGAACGTAGATCCTGGTTACCATGGTGAGGGTAGGAACGTAGATCCTGGTTACCATGGTGAGGGTAGGAACGTAGATCCTGGTTACCATGGTGAGGGTAGGAACGTAGATCCTGGTTACCATGGTGAGGGTAGGAACATAGATCCTGGTTACCATGGTGAGGGTAGGAACATAGATCCTGGTTACCATGGTGAGGGTAGGAACATAGATCCTGGTTACCATGGTGAGGGTAGGAACATAGATCCTGGTTACCATGGTGAGGGTAGGAATGTAGATCCTGGTTACCATGGTGAGGGTAAGAACGTAGATCCTGGTTACCATGGTGAGGGTAGGAACATAGATCCTGGTTACCATGGTGAGGGTAGGAACGTAGATCCTGGTTACCATGGTGAGGGTAGGAACATAGATCCTGGTTACCATGGTGAGGGTAAGAACGTAGATCCTGGTTACCATGGTGAGGGTAGGAACATAGATCCTGGTTACCATGGTGAGGGTAGGAACGTAGATCCTGGTTACCATGGTGAGGGTAGGAATGTAGATCCTGGTTACCATGGTGAGGGTAGGAACGTAGATCCTGGTTACCATGGTGAGGGTAGGAACGTAGATCCTGGTTACCATGGTGAGGGTAGGAACATAGATCCTGGTTACCATGGTGAGGGTAGGAACATAGATCCTGGTTACCAATGGTGAGGGTAGGAACATAGACCCTGGTTACCATGGTGACAGTAGGAACATAGATCCTGGTTACCATGGTGAGGGTAGGAACGTAGATCCTGGTTACCATGGTGAGGGTCGGTTGGTAGATCCTGGTTACCATGGTGAGGGTAGGAACGTAGATCCTGGTTACCATCGTGAGGGTAGGAACATAGATCCTGGTTACCATGGTGACAGTAGGAACATAGATCCTGGTTACCATGGTGAGGGTCGGTTGGTAGATCCTGGTTACCATGGTGAGGGTCGGTAGGTAGATCCTGGTTACCATGGTGACAGTAGGAACATAGATCCTGGTTACCATGGTGACAGTAGGAACATAGATCCTGGTTACCATGGTGAGGGTAGGAACATAGATCCTGGTTACCATGGTGAGGGTAGGAACATAGATCCTGGTTACCATGGTGAGGGTAGGTGGTAGATCCTGGTTACCATGGTGACAGTAGGAACATAGATCCTGGTTACCATGGTGACAGTAGGAACATAGATCCTGGTTACCATGGTGAGGGTCGGTTGGTAGATCCTGGTTACCATGGTGAGGGTCGGTAGGTAGATCCTGGTTACCATGGTGACAGTAGGAACATAGATCCTGTTTACCATGGTGACAGTAGGAACATAGATCCTGGTTACCATGGTGAGGATACTTTAAAACATTGTGTATACCGGCTCCGTTCTGGACGGGTGAAGGATGATACGTTGATATTTTAAAGGGTCTTACATTTCCTCAGACCGTCCTTCAGCCTCTTCTCTCCACAGTTATAAACTCTAGAGAAAGAAAAGCAGCGTTAGGAGGACTCAAACAAACATGGCGGCTGTCCTTCTTCCTACATCAGAGTTTCCAGACGGTAGTGTCGATCGTTCACTCGACTGGACAGACTTTTAACACCAGACTCTCCAGGATGGTTGTAGCTCAGGTCCAGTTCCTTCAGGTGGGACGGGTTGGAGTTCAAAGCCGAAACCAAGGAGACACACGCCTCTTCTGTTACCTGGCAACCAGAGAGCCTAAACACACAGAAACCCTCCATCATCATCATTATCATCCATCCACAGGGTGGGGTCATGCCAACCAGAGAGCCTAAACACACAGAAACCCTCCATCATCATCATTATCATCCATCCACAGGGTGGGGTCATGCCAACCAGAGAGTCTAAACACACAGAAACCCTCCATCATCATTATCATCCATCTACAGGGTGGGGTCATGCCAACCAGAGAGTCTAAACACACAGAAACCCTCCATCATCATCATTATCATCCATCCACAGGGTGGGGTCATGCCAACCAGAGAGTCTAAACACACAGAAACCCTCCATCATCATTATCATCCATCCACAGGGTGGGGTCATGCCAACCAGAGAGCATCTATGTACTAGTATCTATGTATCTAGTATCTATCTAGTATCTATGTACTAGTATCTATGTACTAGTATCTATGTACTAGTATCTATGTATCTAGTATCTATGTACTAGTATCTATGTACTAGTATCTATGTACTAGTATCTATGTACTAGTATCTATGTACTAGTATCTATGTACTAGTATCTATGTACTAGTATCTATCTAGTATCTATGTACTAGTATCTATGTACTAGTATCTATGTACTAGTATCTATGTACTAGTATCTATCTAGTATCTATGTACTAGTATCTATCTAGTATCTATGTACTAGTATCTATCTAGTATCTATGTACTAGTATCTATGTACTAGTATCTATGTACTAGTATCTATCTAGTATCTATGTACTAGTATCTATCTAGTATCTATGTACTAGTATCTATCTAGTATCTATGTACTAGTATCTATGTACTAGTATCTATGTACCAGTATCTATGTACTAGTATCTATGTACTAGTATCTATCTAGTATCTATCTATCCAGTAGGGGTGTGCGATACCGCAACTTTTGGTATTGATCCGATACCAAGTAAACACCAGACCAATATCGCCGATACCGATATCGATATTTAAATTTTTTAAATGACTATTTTTGCATCAAGGGTTTGGTCATATATATAGTATGTACTATATGTATGTATGTATGTATAAACACAGGATCATATATATAGTATGTACTATATGTATGTATGTATGTATAAACACAGGGTCATATATATAGTATGTACTATATGTATGTATGTATGTATAAACACAGGGTCATATATATAGTATGTACTATATGTATGTATGTATGTATAAACACAGGGTCATATATATAGTATGTACTATATGTATGTATGTATAAACACAGGGTCATATATATAGTATGTACTATATGTATGTATGTATGTATAAACACAGGGTCATATATATAGTATGTACTATATGTATGTATGTATGTATAAACACAGGGTCATATATATAGTATGTACTATATGTATGTATGTATGTATAAACACAGGGTCATATATATAGTATGTACAATATGTATGTATGTATGTATAAACACAGGATCATATATATAGTATGTACTATATGTATGTATGTTTGTATAAACACAGGATCATATATATAGTATGTACTATATGTATGTATGTTTGTATAAACACAGGATCATATATATAGTATGTACTATATGTATGTATGTATGTATAAACACAGGGTCATATACAAAGTATATAGTATGTACTATATGTATGTATGTATGTATAAACACAGGATCATATATATAGTATGTACTATATGTATGTATGTATGTATGTATAAACACAGGTTGGTAGATCCATAGAAGTGACCATTTAAAAACAAATGTTAATTAATGTTAAAGATGTTTATGTTATTCTTTCATATCTCCATTAATGTGCGCTGCCTCTGGGAACCAGAAGGGGTCAGCGTTTCCTCCGTTTCTGAAGTTTTTCTTTGGGGTGATTCTTTAATTTGTAGTGTTACCCCTATATTTAACAGCCTTTCTGCACATGGTGCCTCAAAGTCCAGCCACACGGTTACTCTCTTTTTTCCTTCCATCTCTCTCTACTTTTACCAACTTGTGTTTTTTTTTTGTTACAGGTGCGACACACAGTGTTTACACATATTTTGCAGACAGATAAGTTAGGTTAACTTTAAAAAAAAAAAAAAAAGAAAAAAAACGAAAGCAAAGTGCGAGGGGTAAGACTTCAACCAAAGTATCGATATCGTGGTTCGAGTATCGATCGATATCGATACTAGCGTTGGTATCGATATTATCGATATTAGGATGGATCCGCCCACCCCTACCATCCACCCATCCATCTGTAGAGCACAGCATGCAGCTAAACGGGGACGGGTCTGTTTTAAAAAATCCTGGTTCTGGATGGAAACAAAGTTCTGGTAGTTACCACCAAAAAATACCTGGACTTTGATCTCAGAGGAGACTCACACATCCGTCAGATGGTGGACCGTTTATCTAAACATGGTCACCAGCTGTGGGTGGTGACCGAAAGAATGAGATCATGTGTACAAGCGGCCGAAATGAGCTTCCTCCGCAGGGTGGCTGGGCTCTCACTCAGAGATCGGGTGAGGAGCTCTGCCATCCGGGAGGAGCTCGGTGTCGAGCCACTCCTCCTCCAGGTTGAGAGGAGCCAGATGGGGTGGTTTGGGCATCTGGTCAGGTTGCCCCCCGAGTGCCTTGCGGGCAAGGTGTTTCGGTCATGTCCCACCAGGAGGAGACCAAGGGGCAGACCCCGGACCCGCTGGAGAGACTATGTCTCACAACTGCCCGGGGAATGACTTGGGATCCTTCCGGGTGAGCTAGAGGATGCAGCCGGGGAGAGAGAGGCCTGGGCTGCCCGTTTGAGGCTGTTGCCCCCGCTACCTGACCCCGGAACAAGGGGAAGATGACGGAAAGGAACGGAAACTAAACCAGCTGACCGGGAGGACTGGATCTGTGTGTGTACCCCTCCATCTCTGGGGTAGCTTCATTGACAGACTCCTGCAACCCCCCTGCTCAGAGGAGCCGTCCTCCATCAGACTCTTTCATCCTGTCTTTCTATTTGATCTTTCAGGGATCAAGAAAGTAGTTTTAATTTAAAGATTCCATCTCATGGAAAAGTGACTTTCCAGAGTTTTCTACCTTTGATGTCCGGGCCTCCTCACCACGCGCCCGCCCTCTTCACCCGCCTTCACTCCGGCCTTACGCCCTCACAAACTCACTTTCAACGTCCGATATACAGGCTGGTTCGCTGCTACGCACGGGTTTACGCCCGCCTTCCCCCTCCCGCTCAAAGATGGGCGGAGGAATAGCGGCTCAGTGAGAGCAGAGGGCGGAGCTTGTACTTTCTCAGGACGGGCGGGGGGATGAGCGATACCCGGCCTTTCATAGTTCCAGGTCTGTGACTGCGCTCCACCAAATCAATATATTTTCATAACTATGGCGTAATGCATGTTGTAAACGTGTGTATGTGTGTGTGTGTATGTGCAGAGGATACAATGTGAGAAGAGTTATTTTACATGAGATGGGCCCTTTAATTCCCAGGGTGGATTTCTAGGTGACCCACACCTGGTTTCCAAGAAGCAGGATGGGGTACCTCAGGGTGTCCAGCGTGCAGTAGACGTTCTCCAAGCCTGCAGACAGAAGCTGGACTCCTTCGTCCTGTAGGTCGTTGTTTCCGACGTCCAGTTCCCTGAGGGCGGAGCACTGGGTGCTGATCACTGAGGCCAGAATATCACAGCTTCTCCAGGAAAGATGGCAGCCGCTCAGCCTGCGGGGCACACAGATCAGAGGGCATCATCGACTTCCTCTGCTTTACCACCACGGTAATGTAACCTCTGTCACACCTACAGCCCACCACCCCTGATCTACCCGTTAATTCTCTGCAGCTTCCGCTGACCTGGTCCTGGTTACCATGGTGAGGGTAGGAATGTAGATCCTGGTTACCATGGTGAGGGTAGGAACGTAGATCCTGGTTACCATGGTGAGGGTAGGACAGTAGATCCTGGTTACCATGGTGAGGGTAGGAACCTAGATCCTGGTTACCATGGTGAGGGTAGGAACATAGATCCTGGTTACCATGATGAGGGTAGGAACCTAGATCCTGGTTACCATGGTGAGGGTAGGAACATACAGTGGTGGTCAAAAGTTTACATACACTTGTAAAGAACATAATGTCATAGCTGTCTTGAGTTTCCAGTTATTTCAACAACTCTGATTTTTCTCTGATATAGTGATTGGAACAGATCCTTCTTTGTCACAAAAAACATTCATGAAGTTTGATTCTTTTATGACTTTATTATGGGTAAACTGAAAATGTGACGAAATCAGCTGGGTCAAAAATATACATACAGCAACATGAATGAGCAATTTTGGAGACTTAGAAAGTTGTGTCAATGACATGAGCTTCATAGCATGACCTCTTAACTTCTTGTGAGTGATTATGAGTGACTACAGCTGGTGACCTCTCTGAGGCCATTTAAAAAGGGCTCATTGGATAAAAACACCCACAAACGCTACAATGGGAAAGTCAAAGGAGCTCAGCACAGATTTGAAAAGAGAATCATTGACTTGAACGAGTCAGGAAAGTCACTTGGAGCCATTTCAAAGCAGCTGCAGGTTCCAAGAGCAACAGTGCAAACAATTGTTTGTAAGTATAAAGTGCATGGCACTGTTTTGTCACTGCCACGATCAGGAAGAAAACGCAAGCTGTCACCTGCTGCTGAGAGAAAACTGGTCAGGAGGGTGAAGAGTCAACCCAGGAGCACCAAAAAGCAGATCTGCCAAGAATTAGAAGCTGATGGAACACAGGTGTCAGTGTCCACAGTCAAGCGTGTTTTGCATCGCCATGGACTGAGAGGTTGCCGTGCAAGAAGGAAGCCCTTGCTCCAAAAGCGGCACCTTAAGGCTCGACTAAAGTTTGCTGCTGATCACATGGACAAAGATAAGACCTTCTGGAGGAAAGTTCTGTGGTCAGATGAAACAAAAATTGAGCTGTTTGGTCACAATGCCCAGCAATATGTTTGGAGGAGAAAAGGTGAGGCCTTTAACACCAAGAACACCATGCCTACCATCAAGCACTGTGGTGGTAGTATTATGCTGTGGGCCTGTTTTGCTGCCAATGGAACTGGTGCTTTACAGAGAGTCAATGGGACAATGAAGAAGGAGGATTACCTTCAAATTCTTCAAGAAAAGCTGAAGTCATCAGCCCAAAGGTTGGGTCTTGGGCGCAGTTGGGTGTTCCAACAGGACAATGACCCCAAACACACATCAAAAGTGGTAATTGAATGGCTAAATCAGGCTTGAATTAAAGTTTTAGAATGGCCTTCCCAAAGTCCTGACTTAAATCCCATTGAGAACATGTGGATAATGCTGAAGAAACAAGTCCATGTCAGAAAGCCAACAAATTTAACTGAACTGCACCAATTCTGTCAAGAGGAGTGGTCAAACATTCAACCAGAAACTTGCCAGAAGCTTGTGGATGGCTACCAAAAGCGCCTAATTGAAGTAAAAATGGCCAAAGGACATGTAACCAAATATTAGCATTGCTGTATGTATATTTTTGACCCAGCTGATTTCGTCACATTTTCAGTTTACCCATAATAAAGTCATAAAAGAATCAAACTTCATGAATGTTTTTTGTGACAAAGAAGGATCTGTTCCAATCACTATATCAGAGAAAAATCAGAGTTGTTGAAATAACTGGAAACTCAAGACAGCCATGACATTATGTTCTTTACAAGTGTATGTAAACTTTTGACCACCACTGTAGATCCTGGTTACCATGGTGAGGGTAGGAACGTAGATCCTGGTTACCATGATGAGGGTAGGACAGTAGATCCTGGTTACCATGGTGAGGGTAGGACAGTAGATCCTGGTTACCATGGTGAGGGTAGGACAGTAGATCCTGGTTACCATGATGAGGGTAGGACAGTAGATCCTGGTTACCATGGTGAGGGTAGGAACATAGATCCTGGTTACCATGGTGAGGGTAGGAACATAGATCCTGGTTACCATGGTGAGGGTAGGTGGTAGATCCTGGTTACCATGGTGAGGGTAGGAACGTAGATCCTGGTTACCATGGTGAGGGTAGGAACATAGATCCTGGTTACCATGGTGAGGGTAGAAACATAGATCCTGGTTACCATGGTGAGGGTAGGAATGTAGATGCTTGTTACCACGGTGAGGGTAGGAACGTAGATCCTGGTTACCATGGTGAGGG
>CACRXE010000043.1:25000-27500 GCA_902685375.1 Neostethus bicornis
GCTTTCCAACCAACAGATTGGTCAGCAGGACGTCCACCGAGGCGGACTCTCTGACGTCACTCACCGGCTTGTTGTTGTGGAAGTCCAAACTAAGGCGGGACTCGTCCAGACCGTCCAGGATGAAGAGGACCTGGAGGTCCTCCAAACTGGTGAGGTCACTGGTTTCAGGGAAGAAGAGATGAACCAGTTCCATCAGGCTGAGTTTCCGGTCCTTCAGGAGGTTCACGTCTCTGAAGCTCAGAGGAACGACCATCTGGAACTCTTTACCGTCTTTACCTTCGGCCCAGTTCACGGTGAACCGCTGGGTGAGGCGGGTCTTCCCCATGCCGGCCACGCCTTGCATCAGCACCGTTCTGATTGGCTCCTGCTCGCAGACCGGCGGTTTGAACAGGTCTGTGTAACGGATGGTTTTCTCTGGTCTGGTGGGATTTCTGGAAGCTGTTTCCAGATGTTGAACGTCGTGTTCCTTCATCACGTCGGTGGTCTTCCGGACCAGCAGGACGGTTTCCGTGAAGACCTTGTCCCTCGCTCCCGTTCGACCTCCTTTCTTCGTTTTAATCGAAGAACTACCGAATTTTTTTATCAGGTTGATTTTAAAGGAATCCAAACATTTTAATGAGTTTTCTAGAAAAACAGAAAAGAAAACACGTTAAGGTCCGACCGGTCGACCGCGGTCGTCAGGTTGATCGCAGACTGGTTCCAAATCGAGGTGTGTCGGAAAGAAAATTACGAAATAAAGTCATTAACTCTACATTTAGTTAATATTCAGACCCTCTATTGTGGCCCCTCCCCTCAAAAAGTGCTGCGTGCGCGTGGAACATAGTGTGTGTGTGTGTGTGTGTGTGTGTGTGTGTGTGCGTGAGAAAGAGAGAGAGAGAGAGAGAGAACGACAGAGAAAGAGAAAAGTGTGAGCGGGAGAGAGGAATTTATTGGTGTGTGTTTGAAAGAGAGGAACTTCTCTTTGTGTGTGTCCAAGTGTGTGTGTATGTGTGTGTGTGAGTGTCCATGTGTGTGTGTCCGTGTGTGTGTGTGTTTGTGATGTTTAATGTTTGTGTAACAACAACAACAAACAAAAAGATCGCTGGGAGTTTGCAATGATAATGCTGGACTGGTAGATCTGTGTGTGCGTGAGTGTGTGTGTGCGTGCGTGTGTGTGTCCATATGTGTGTGTGTGTCCATATGTGTGTGTGTGTACATGTGTGTGTGTGTGTGTGTGTATTTTAAAAGTAGATCTTGGGATAAAGACGCTTAGAGGCTCGGGCTGTAGTAACTCACTCCAGCCACCAGATGACGGTGTTTCTCTGGGTTAGAATCTTCTTCCTCTGGTGTTGTTAAAAGTCAATCAGTAGTTTCAGTGGTGGAATGTAACGAAGTAAATGTACTTCTTTACTGTACTTAAGTAAAAAAATGTGTATCTGTACTTTAATAAGTAAAATTTAAGACCGGTACTTTTACTTTTACTTCACTACATTTTTAGAGTAAATATCTGTACTTTTACGTCACTACTTGTTAAAAGTCTGTTTTTATTTTTTGTTACATTTTCGTTCAGGAATTTGAAAAATACACAGTTTTTTTTTTTTTTTCATCTTGAAGCCGCATCGCCAAAATCAAAAGAAGCAGTTGATCGGGAGAAGAAGTCACGAATCGAGGACCAATCAGAATCAAGAGGAAACATTTTCCACAAAAAACTAACATTAAATATTAAAAAAAGTCAGAAGATCGTTGTTTGTTGTGTTTACTTCTAAATAAAAAGTTGAGCCATCATTACACAGAGCAGGGGCGGATCTAGAATTTTCCAAATGGGGGTGGGGCTTTGACAAAGCCAATATAAAGTGACTGGGGGGGGCTCCCCTCCCCCCTAAAACATTTAAAAAAATAAGTGTCATTTTCCTCCATTTTGGAGCCCATACGCTGGCCCTTTAAGAGGATAGCTTGACTTGTCCCCTTTACTTTTAATTTTTTTTTTTTTTTTGTGGACCAAAAGAGGCAGGAGAGGGGGGTCACACCCCTGCAGAGTATTTATCCTGGTTACCATGGTGACACCCTATAGCACAAAAAAATAACATTTGAATTATGATTGAATATTTTTACTTTTTACTTAAAAAGTACAATTTACACCAATTACTTTTATACTTTTACTTAAAGTACAAAAAGTGAGTACTTCATCCACCACTGGTAGTTATACTGGTAAAGTAATCGATCGTCAGTACTCCACTGGCTACCCATTAAATACAGAATTCAGTACAAGCTCCGCCTCCTCACCCATCAGTGCATACACGGCACTGCACCTGTTTATCTCCAAGAACTCCTAACCCTCCACACCACTGTCTGAGACCTGCACTCCTTCTCCTCCTCCTAACCCTCCACACCACTGTCTGAGACCTGCACTCCTCCTCCTCCTCCTCCTAACCCTCCACACCACTGTCTGAGACCTGCACTCCTCCTCCTCCTCCTAACCCTCCACACCACTGTCTGAGACCTGCACTCCTCCTCCTCCTCC
>CACRXE010000043.1:37500-45000 GCA_902685375.1 Neostethus bicornis
GTGTGTTTTGGTAACCTCTAGATTAGACCAATAGAATGTGTGTGTGTGTGTGTGTGTGTGTGTGTGTGTGTTTTGGTAACCTCTAGATTAGACCAATAGAATGTGTGTGTGTGTGTGTGTGTGTGTGTGTTTGTTTTGGTAACCTCTAGATTAGACCAATAGAATGTGTGTGTGTGTGTGTGTGTGTGTGTGTGTGTGTGTGTGTGTGTGTGTGTGTGTGTGTGTGTGTGTGTGTGTGTGTGTGTGTTTTGGTAACCTCTAGATTAGACCAATAGAATGTGTGTGTGTGTGTGTGTGTGTTTTGGTAACCTCTAGATTAGACCAATAGAATGACGTTAGATTTTAAACAAGCGCTAAATGTTACATCAAGAGCGTTAAATTTTAAATCCAGCGGCGCTAGGTTTAAAATTTAAACGCTTGATGTAACATTTTGTTTTTTTAACGTCTAACATGTTTGTTTACGTGTGTGTTTTGCATTGTTGTTTTTGGCAGCCATCTTAGTTTTTGTTTTAGTCTTTGTCTTTGGACGAAAATTAATTAAGTTTTTGTCACGAAAACCCAAAAAAAAATTTTCGTCTAGTTTTCGTCAGAGACTTAGAACGTTTTTAATCTAGTTTTAGTTAAAAAAACAAAAACTCTGCTGAGCTTTAATTTGCGCAAAACATCAAACATTGTAAAACAACGTAAATATATATCGGAATTTTTTCAGTGAGTGAGGAACGTTGTAAATTATTCATACTTAAAAATAACACCTCTTAATAACCCTGTAAACAAAGTAAACAATGTACTGTCTCTTTAAATCAGTCGTTAGCAACCAAGCTAACAGGACGTTAGCAACTAGCATTAGCTTGAAGTTAGCATGCTGTGTAAAACTTTAAGTTTCTGACCACCGAGCCTCGTTGTTGCTGCTGCCGCCATGGTGTGTATCTTCCGGTGAACGGTCTTTTCAGACACGGACATTTGAGCCAAAAAACTGCAACCTAGGATATTTGAGCCACGGTGACTCGGAGATTTCAGCCACGGACATTTGAAGAACTGCAACCTGAGCGCAACTGTTTATTTACGATAAAAAAAATTTAAATGACTGAAAGCACGATAAAAAATTTTAAGACTAAAAGCAATTATTTTCTGTAGGGCAACTGTTTATTTACGATAAAAATTTTTAGTGCTTATTTACGATAAAAATTTTTAGTGTTTATTTACGATAAAAATTTTACATAAAATATCAGAATTTTTACATAAAATATCAAAATTTTTAAAAAATATCATATTTTTTTATTTGAGCCATGGGATAAAAATGACTAAAACCAATTATTTTCTGTAGTGCAACTGTTTATTTACGATAAAATTTTTACATAAAATATCAAAATTTTCTACATAAAATAGGTTTTTGGCTCAAATGTCCATGGCTATGTGTGTGTGTGTGTGTGTGTGTGTGTGTGTGCGTGCGTATGTGTGTATGGTATCTTCCTGGTGGCTGCAGCATTGCGTGCGTGTGTGTGGAGGGTCGAGGTGGGTAGGGACAGAAAGAACGCACCCGCTGTTCTTTTTCTTTTCTCAGACCTGTTTCGTTACGTTTTCGTCACCAAAATGTCGCATTTATTTTGTTATCGTTACGTCATCGTCATAAAAAAATGCTTCGTCAACAAAATCATTTCGTTGTCGTCATCGTTGACAAAAACAACACTGGTGTTTTGGCCCCGATGGCTTTGCATATCTGTACACTGTTTATTTTGAGAGACACACATTTTAATGGGAGCAGTGTTGTTGTATCTTTGGCGTCATCTAGTGACGAAACATCAGAATTACAGGAAAATAAAACATTAAGGATTATTTATTTAATTTTTTCAAGTTCGGTGGGACGGATTAAAACATTTTAACGGGCAGCATGTGGCCCGCGGACCGTGGTTTGCCCATGCCTGCCCTGGACTCTACCAGGATCCCCCACAGAACCCCCTCTTCACCTCATTTCTCTCCATTGATCCTAAATATTTAAAATCCTCCATCTTTTTTCTCTCTTCTCCTTCACTCCTCCACTTCGCCCATCTGAAATTACTCTAGGAATGAGTGTGTGTGTGTGTGTGTGTGTGTGTGTGGCCCCGCGACAGACAGGCGACCTGTTCGGGGTGTATAAATAAAATAAATAAATGAATTACTCCAGTCATCCGTCACTGCGGAAATTTGTGTCTGCACTCCTTACACCGCAGCAGGCTGCCCTTCGATGGCGCCAATGGGTAGAGAAACGGGGGTTAGGTGTCTTCTCCAAGGACCTTAGATGTGCTCTCCGTGGGACGCGAAACCCGCGACCTTACGGTCCGCAGGCGAACGCTCTAACCACTGAGCTGCTGTCTCCTCCCAATCCTGCCTCTCACCTCGGTTCGACACGCTTTGTGACCGCGATAAGAACAAATGATTCAGAAGACGAAACCAAACATCACAGAAATCATTCAGAGATTTTAGGAAACGATTTGGACCCAAAATTTTAATTAATTCTGATTTAAAACCAGCTCAAGATCGAATCCAGTCACCTTCTGAACCGTCTATACCTCACGGGGTTACAGGGTTTGCTGGAGCCCATCTCGGTTGATTCAAGGCAAGGGGACCAGACAAGTCCATACACACACACACACACACACACACACACACACACACACACACACACACACACACACACACACACACACACACTCATTCCTAGAGCCAATCAACTTGATACTGTATGTATTTTTCTGGAAGGAACCCACACATTCACGGGTAGAACATGCAAACTATACACAGAAAGGACAGTGTTCAGAGCCTCGTCCTCACCAGGGACTCAAACCTACAACCTTCATGGCTGTGAGCCCACTGTGCCACCGTGCCACCAGATCATATCCAGTCGTCTGTATTTCCTCTAAGACAGTACTAATCGAAGGCCGGCGTTTCAAACCTCGCCCCCACACCAGGACTTGAACCTCTGACCTTGCCGTGAGGTCACCATGGTAACCACTGTGCCGCCCACTGTGCCACCGAGCAGTAGTTTTTTTTAGTGTTTTTTTTTCTGCTGGAATCTCGTGTTTTGCGTGAAAACTTGTAGAAAAACCAGATTCCGATCTTCAAACATGTTTCTGTCTCTTTCATTAAACCAGGAAGTAAATGAGACGTTCGTTAGAACTGACTGTTTAATGATTTATTCCAGGAAATGAACCCACATCATACCATCATCATACCCATCATCATACCATCATCATACCATCATCATACCCATCATCATACCATCTTCATACCCGTCATCATACCCATCATCATACCATCTTCATACCCATCATTATACCCATCATCATACCATCATCATACCATCATCATACCATCTTCATACCCATCATTATACCCATCATCATACCATCATCATACCATCATCATACCATCATCATACCCATCATCATACCCATCATCATACCCATCATCATGTCAGGAGGGTTGTCTGTTCCCCCCCTCCCTCTTGTCTCTGTGTGTAACTAGTCACACCTGAAACTCATCTACTCATCTGCTGCAGTATAAATGGAACAGTTTTTCACACACTCTTCACCAGATGGTTGTTTTTTTAACACACTCTTCACCAGATGGTTGTTTTTTTCACACACTCTTCACCAGATGGTTGTTTTTTTAACACACTCTTCACCAGATGGTTGTTTTTTTTCACACACTCTTCACCAGATGGTTGTTTTTTTAACACACTCTTCACCAGATGGTTGTTTTTTTAACACACTCTTCACCAGATGGTTGTTTTTTTAACACACTCTTCACCAGATGGTTGTTTTTTGCACACACTCTTCACCAGATGGTTTGTTTATCATACTTGACTTGTTCTCCAGTTTTTTGGCTCCTCCTCCTTCATCAGAACCTGTCTAGTTTATCTGTTTTTGTTTTCTTTATTTGGACTTTTTATCAATCTAATAAACCCGCTTGTGATTTTTCATCTGAACCTGTCTGTTGTGTCCAGGGTATATTTTTGGCCTCAGCTCCACATCATGACATTAAATCAGGTAAATTAAACTTAATTAACCCATTAAAAGCTGAATTTATGCAGAGTCATCATTTTTTTAGTTTGGTAAGTTGTTTTGATGATCTGACATTCTGTTCCG
The DNA here is from genome assembly GCA_902685375.1 of Neostethus bicornis. Classification (NCBI taxonomy): domain Eukaryota; kingdom Metazoa; phylum Chordata; class Actinopteri; order Atheriniformes; family Phallostethidae; genus Neostethus; species Neostethus bicornis. The sequence continues at coordinate 41,625 of CACRXE010000043.1, forward strand.
GTTCATTGTCTTTGGTTTATCCTGGGGCCGGATCGCCGGGGGCAACAACCTCAGACAGGAAACCCAGGCTTCTCTCACCCCGGCTGCATCCTCCAGCTCACCCAGGAGGATCCTGAGGTGTTCCCTGTCCAGCTGTGAGACATAGTCTCTCCAGCAGGTCCAGGAGTCTGACTCTGGGTCTCATCCTGGTAAGACGAACACTTCAGCAGCGAAACAGGCTGAGGGTAGGAACGTAGATCCTGGTTACCATAGTGAGGGTAAGAACGTACATCCTGGTTACCATAGTGAGGGTAAGAACGTAGATCCTGGTTACCATGGTGAGGGTAGGAACGTAGATCCTGGTTACCATAGTGAGGGTAGGAACATAGATCCTGGTTACCATGGTGAGGGTAGGAACGTAGATCCTGGTTACCATAGTGAGGGTAGGAACATAGATCCTGGTTACCATGGTGAGGGTAGGAACGTAGATCCTGGTTACCATGGTGAGGGTAGGAACGTAGATCCTGGTTACCATGGTGAGGGTAGGAATGTAGATCCTGGTTACCATAGTGAGGGTAGGAACATAGATCCTGGTTACCATAGTGAGGGTAGGAACATAGATCCTGGTTACCATGGTGAGGGTAGGAACATAGATCCTGGTTACCATGGTGAGGGTAGGAACATAGATCCTGGTTACCATGGTGAGGGTAGGAACGTAGATCCTGGTTACGACGGTGAGGGTAAGAACATAGATCCTGGTTACCATGGTGAGGGTAGGAACGTAGATCCTGGTTACCATAGTGAGGGTAAGAACGTAGATCCTGGTTACCATGGTGAGGGTAGGAATGTAGATCCTGGTTACCATAGTGAGGGTAGGAACGTAGATCCTGGTTACCATAGTGAGGGTAGGAACGTAGATCCTGGTTACCATAGTGAGGGTAGGAACGTAGATCCTGGTTACCTTGGTGAGGGTAGGAATGTAGATGCTGGTTACCATGGTGAGGGTAGGAACGTAGATCCTGGTTACCTTGGTGAGGGTAGGAATGTAGATGCTGGTTACCATGGTGAGGGTAGGAACGTAGATCCTGGTTACCATGGTGAGGGTAGGTCTGTTGCAGGGTCACACACACACACACACACACACACACACACACACACACACACACACACACACACACACACACACACACACACACTCCTAAAAGAAATCATGTGGTGACCTGGCAACCTAACATGTATGCTTTTGAGGAAACCAGAGAAAACCCACACATACACAGGTAGAACATACAGACTACACACAGAAAGAACAGTGTTTAAAGCCTCCTCACCACCCAGGATTCAAACCCTGACCTTCTTGCTGTGAGGCCACTGTGCTACCGACTGCCTCACCGTGCTGCCCATTGATATTGTTTCTTGGTAAAATGTACTTGAAATGAGTGTGTATGTGTGTGTATATGTGTGTGTATACAGTATGTGTGTGTGTCTCACCTGTCCGTTCATCATCTTTCAGCTGCACCAGCGTTTGATTCCACGTCTTCTTTTTTTATCTAATTTTATCTCCTTAGTTTCCGTGGTAACCAGTGGGCGGAGCCTCACCTCCACGGTGTATCCTCCCACTTGTTTCTGAGGTACAGATCGTCGGTTGGACTGGTTTTTAAACCAGTTTGTCTCTTTAATGTCTTCCAATTAAATTCACTTTAATACTATTTCTGTCATGATGTGGAACCCACATGGAGAGCCAGGTTTAACCAGTGATGGATGAAGTACTAACTTTTTGTACTTAAGTAAAAGTACCAATAAAAAAAAATCTACTTAAGTAAAAGTACAAAAGTATTTGGTGTAAATTTTACTTTTCAAGTAAAAAGTAAAAGTATTCGATCATAATTCAAATGTTATTTGTTGTGCTATAGGGTGTTACCATGGTAACCAGGATAAATACTCTGCAGGGGTGTGACCCCCCCTCTCCTGCCTTTTTTGGTCCACAAAAAAAATAAATAAATAAAATAAAAGGAAAGGGGACAAGTCAAGATATCCTCTTAAAGGGCCAGTGAATGGGCCCCAAAATGGAGGAAAATGATTCTTATTTTTTAAAATAGTAGAAAAAGTTTCAAAAAAGTCTTCTGGAGAGTTTAATTCTTCAAGATGGCTTCTTTCACCCCTCTTTCAAGAAGCCATCTTTGTGATGAAAGAAAATCCCTCACTGAATCGGAGTGGAGGCCTTAGATACATTCTGCCCGGTATTTACAGCAGCCTTTTGAAGCCATGGACTAAAGATGACACCTCGTGACCCAGTTTCACACCTCTCATTAGCAGGAATTTCTATTCACTAGGCTTTTAGCATTTTTATAATAGGTTTGTTTACTGGTCTGTGGCTACAATAGGAGCCATTCACGGCCATCATAGGTAACACAGGCTCATTGGTCGAGTCCTTCATAGGTAACACAGTCTCATTGGTCGAGCCCTTCATAGGTAACACAGGCTCATTGGTCGAGTCCTTCATAGGTAACACAGTCTCATTGGTCGAGCCCTTCATAGGTAACACAGTCTCATTGGTCGAGCCCTTCATAGGTAACACAGGCTCATTGGTCGAGCCCTTCATAGGTAACACAGGCTCATTGGTCGAGCCCTTCATAGGTAACACAGTCTCATTGGTCGAGCCCTTCATAGGTAACACAGTCTCATTGGTCGAGCCCTTCATAGGTAACACAGGCTCATTGGTCGAGCCCTTCATAGGTAACACAGGCTCATTGGTCGAGCCCTTCATAGGTAACACAGGCTCATTGGTCGAGCCCTTCATAGGTAACACAGGCTCATTGGTCGAGCCCATCATAGGTAACACAGTCTCATTGGTCGAGCCCTTCATAGGTAACACAGGCTCATTGGTCGAGCCCTTCTTACTATTTTTTACCTTTTACTCAGGTTAGTATAAATAGATCCAGTTTTCAGTCCATTTCATTCAGATTGAAAATGATTTCCGGATGGAAGTTGAAACGTCTCGATCAAGAATTAAACTGTCCAGAAGATTTTTTTAAAACTTTTTCTACTATGGATCACTCCTGGATGAATGAAGGACTACACGGATTTATTTTTTTAAATGTTTTGGAGGGGAGCGGAGGCTCCCCAGTCACCCTACATTGGCTTTGTCAATGACCTCACGCCGCCCCTCCCCCCTTCCTTTAGAAAACTCTAGATCCGCCCCTGCTCTGTGTAATGATGACTCAACTTTTTATTTAGAAGTAAACATAACAAACAACGATCTTCTGACTCTTTTTAATATTTGATGTTAGTTTTTTGTGGAAAATGTTTCCTCTGGATTCTGATTGGTCCTCGATTCATGACTTCTTCTCCCGATCAACTGCTTCTTTTGATTTTGGCGATGCAGCTTCAAGATGCGATA
>CACRXE010000043.1:50000-105000 GCA_902685375.1 Neostethus bicornis
ACTAAAGACATTAACATGAGGTTTTCAAATATGTGAATAATAGAGATGATTTAAATAATGATGTCATGGATTTTAACGAGGTGGGAAACTTCTTCCAATCAGAGGGAGCTTTGTGTTGAAATGCTCTACGACCGACTTCTTTGTGAATGTGTGGAACTGAAAAGGTGACACAGTGAGTTCTCCTAAGAGAGAATGAAGAGGCTACTGGAACTAAAAATTACTTCAGATAAAAAAGAAAAATAATTCAATTTAAAAATGAGTTGAATCCGGTGTAGTTGACGCCTCTGGGAAGGCTGTAACTTTTGTGTAGGAGAGGGAATGAGGAGGATCCAAATGCAGGTTTAACAGTTTATTAAGTGTTGAACAAAGGAATCCACAGCAGAGAGATAACGGCTTCAGGCAGTGCTGGATGGCCAAGAGGAAGGGCTGAAGGTTCCTGTGAGGAGAATCAGAAAATTAATCTGATATCAAAATTTGACTCAGCTTAGAGGTGGTCAGTTTACCACTAGAATCGTTGAAGACCTGACAGAGACTGTTCTTCTTCTTCTTCTTCAAATTGTTTCCGGCAGGCTATACGCTCGAGTGCGCAATGCTGCCCTCCACAGGTAGACCAATCCACAGCCAGCCTCCAGAAAATCCACAGTTAGCTTTTCAAGAATCCAACTGTGTTAGATTCTTGAAAAAAGGCCAGTGCGGCGCAGATAAAAAAGCACGGCTTCTCCAACTTGCTCCTCCAACGAAAACAACATCGACCTGAGCGAAAAAACGGCTAACCCTGTGTCTGCCAATTGAACAAAAAGATGTCTTCTTTCACGACTGTATTTGCTGCATGTCAACATCACATGAGCAACCGATTCAGCGTTTCCACACTCACAAAGCCCACTAGGGTGTTTGCCGACCAATTTCAAACCCTCCGCCAGGGCGCAGTGTCCAAGTCTAAGCCTAGTTAGAACAACTTCAGTTCTGCGACAATAGGTTGCAGGGCACCCAGCGCCAGCAACCGAAGGCTGACCCGCAAAATAGTGTCTGCCCCGCCGCTCATTCTCCCATTGTGTTTGCCACTCCTCAGTAATTTTCTCCTTACAGATGCTAAAACACTCCTGCATCCCCAACGCCAAGGACACATCTACCGTGTCTCTACCAAGGGATGCCTTGGCTAGAGCGTCGGCCCTTTCATTTCCCACAACTCCAGCATGTCCAGGGACCCAGACAAACAGAACTTCTGAACCTATATCTTCCAGTCGTTTAAGGCAGCACAGAATATCAAAAACCAAATCTGGCCGAGCTCCAGGTGTCCTATACCGGAGAGCTGATAAAGCTGATAAAGAGTCTGAACATACTATACACCGTGATGGAGGGAGATCACGGAGCCAATACAAAGCCCATAAAATTGCCACCAACTCTGCTGAAAACACAGAGACATCATCTGACAGACGGACACTATTCATAACTAGCGGATTAGCAACATACATTCCAAAACCTGCTCTTCTACCCTCTTTCGACCCATCAGTGAAGATATGAATGGCCTCACTCTGCTCGCCTAAGTAGTTGTCAATACACTCACAAGCTGCCCTTTTGCTTAAACTAAGCAGGTCTGTGCTGACTTCTGTCTCAGGTAGGCTCCAGGAGGGCATAGGGGGCCACACCAGGCCCACCACCGAGTCTTTCCGCAACCCCATAGTCTGTGCCACCTTCACACTATGGGTGAAAAAACATGCTTTTTCTGGCCTTTTCGCAAACTCCCAACAGTCATCCAGGAGACACTTAGACGCCAAATGTCCATGCGACCCCGCCACTCTAGCCCAAAAATGGACCCCCAGTTTGTTCCGTCTAAGTTTCAGAGGAAACTCGCCCATTTCAACCAGTAAGGCAGGAATCGACGTTGTCCGAAAGGCACCACAGCAGATCCTCAGGGCCTTTGATTGTACAATATCTAGTTTTTTCAACACAGAAGAAGATGCAGCTCCAAACACCACACAACCATAGTCAAAAATGGATCTAATCATTGCTCTGTATATTAATTGAAGAGTATACCTCTCCGCTCCCCAGTCACTACCACAGAGACTTCTCATGATATTGGTCACTTTCTCACACTTTTTGATGATATTATCAACATGTATTTTCCAAATCAATCTCTCATCAAACCAAAGCCCCAAAAATTTAAAAACCTTTACCCTCTCAATGGGTGAATTATAAATACTAAGAGAAACAGAGGGTATCTTCTTTTTCAATCCAAATATCATAACTTTGCTTTTCTCACTTGACAACTTAAATCCCCATTTAGTTCCCCACTCAATAACTTTATTGAGTGCCTTTTGTGTTTCCGTGAATAAAAACGAAATGTTTTTTCCACTCCTCCAGATTGCTCCATCATCAGCAAACGTTGACTTGCCAAATCTAGTATCAACACACTGAAAGATATCATTAATCATAATATTAAATAACAGCGGGCTGATTACAGCTCCTTGGGGAGTACCGTTTTCTATTCCTGCAATTTCAGACACTGTTTTACCTACGCTTACCTGAATTGTTCTTCCACACAAAAAACTCTTTATCCAACAGAACATCCTTCCATGAACACCTGCATCATGCAATTTGAAGAGCAATCCCTCCCTCCATAGACTATCGTAAGCCCTTTCAATGTCTAGAAACACTGCTAAAACTGCTTGTTTATTTACCATAGCCCTTTTGACATCTCTATCTAATACTGCTGCTGAGTCCATCGTACTTCTACCTTTTCGAAAACCATTTTGGTAATTCACAAAGAAATCACTAGTCTCAAGAAAGAACTCAAGCCTCCTTGTGACCATCCTCTCCATCACTTTACAGAGGACAGATGTAAGAGCTATTGGCCTATATGAAGATGGGGACGACGGGTCCTTCCCTGGTTTCAAAATTGGAACCACAACAGCATGCTTCCACGATGTAGGTAGGAATCCAGACTCCCAGATATAATTGAATAACGCCAAGATTTCATACAAGGTGTCCTCACCTAGATGTTGCAGCAGCTTATAGCTGACCCCATCTTGCCCTGGAGTAGTGTTCGCACCAGCTTGTATTGCGTCCACTAGTTCTCTCAAAGAAAAAAATAAGTTATACTGAGTGGGTGAGTCAACCCCTCCTCTTAGTTTAGATTTATTCTGTTTTAGGGTTTCGTTTCTCATCATGAGAATTTCCTGACCCAAGTGCTTTGAGTCATGAACATTCTTAAAAACTCGAACGAACATATCAGCCTTTTCTTTATTATTCACAGCCTCTCTTTGCCCATCAGATAACACAGGCAATGTGGAGTGAGTTGTCTTTCCAGCCATACGACGGATCCTCTTCCATAGCTGAACTGAGGGAGTATCTGGCCCTAGGGTTCCACAGAAGTCCCTCCAACTCTTTTTCCTTTCAGCTTTAATAACTTTCCTTGCTGCCGCTCTACACTTCTTAAACTCCATAGCATTTTCCAGGGTAGGGAAACGACGCACTTTTCGAAAAGCCAGTTTTCTTTTACTTACAGCAGCATCACACTCCTTATTCCACCAGGGAACACTACAACGTTCTACAGGAGGCTTCGTACGTGGAATTGAGTCCGAAGCGGCCCTCGTAATCATCTCTGTCAATGAACTACAGTACTCATCTATTGATCCCTCGCTATTAACCTCTTCCAATCCTACAGAAGCTAGCTTACTAAACTTGCCCCAGTCAGCTAAGGCATAATTAAATCTGCTGCTTCTTTCTTCATTTTCTGCAACAAGTGACCTCCCAAAATTACTAAACACCAGGAAATGATCACTACCCAGTGGGTCCGTTTCCACTCTCCACTCTGCTACTCGTGCCAAACCTGGTGAAACAAAAGTTACATCCAGACATGATCCTTTATATGAAATTGGATCCACTCGAGTTGGTGTGCCTGTGTTCAAAACAACTAAATTTGCAATATCTAGAAACTGCTCAATAACACCACCATTAGAATCTTTTTCAGGACTTCCCCAAAGTGGATTATGGGCATTAAAATCTCCAACCCATATCATAGGGGTCCCCACAGAGCTCAACATATCTTCAAATTCTGCCAACACTAAAGGTTTACATGGATTGTAACAATTAATTAAATGAAACTTACTCTCATGGCCGAAAACTTCAATTATCACACACTCAAATGAACCTTCCCACTTTACAGACCTGTACTGAATACCTGCTCTAATAAATGTTGCGCATCCTCCTCCACTCCTATCTGGTCGGTCTGCACGCAGACACTCAAAACCTGGAAGAACAAAATCAAGATTTGGTTTCAACCAGGTTTCCTGAACACATATAAAATCTGGCTTGGGGTTGGAATCCCTGATAAACTTCTTCATTTCCTGCCCATTTGCAATTAAGCTCCTGGCATTCCACTGCAAGAGACACACCATATTAAGTACATTCATCCCCATTTTCCATAAAACCATCGTCGTCATCTTCAAAACCCTCCTGTTCAATTAGATTGCATACTGGCTCAGACTGGCCTTCTTGGCCGGTTCTCTTGAACTGATGCAGGTTCTGTGATGAGTACTTTTTAGGTCCCAAGAATCTATTTGCAGCCTCAGCCACAAATTGAATTATGTCTGATCTGGACTTCTTTTCACGAGCTCCATAAATGACATCCACAATAAAAGCCAGCAATGCTTCCCTTTGAATCAGCAACGCATTTGGACCCACATTTACATCATTGTACTTCTGAGACTGCACAGATAAACTCTCTGCAGTGGCAACTGAAGTACGAGAGTTCGTAGTCCCCTCCACTCTCTTCACTGCTTCCGCATATGTAAGTTTGTGCTGTTCTTTAACTGCCTGGACCTTCTTAGCTTTCGTGAAAATGCTGCACTCTTTAGAAGATGCCATGTGGGCTCCCCCACAGTTACAGCACTTATGGACATCCTCACGACAGTCGGAGATGTCGTGTTCTCCCCCACACTTGGCACATCTCCTATTCCCTCTGCACGCTGCTGCCATGTGTCCAAATCTCTGGCATTTAAAACACCTTAAAGGGGGCCTGACATAGGCCCTAACCTGGAACGATAGACAGCCAATAAACACTCTTGGTGGAAGACAACTACCTTTAAATGTAAGGAGGACTGGAGCGTTAGCGTTACCACCCTCACGTGCTTTAAACCGCCTAACCTCAACCACTTCTCCGCCATTTACATTCTCCTTGATCTCCTTCTCAGACATGTCAGCACACACTCCATAAATGACCCCCTTCACCACCTCTCCATGCTGCTCCGCCACCGTGACTTCAACTTTCTTCCCACAAATTTTGGTAATCTTTTTCGCTCTAGCCAACTCTTCTCCCCCTTTGCAAAACACCAAAAGAACCCCTCTCGGGACAACCTGAGCTTTCACCCTGTCACTCACACACTTTAAAGCCTCAGCTATTTTAATAGGGTTCATGCCCCTAAAACCCTCTCCCACCTGATCTTTCAACTTATAATAAACTTTAAATTCTGCCACAGATTTGGCCATCTTGCCACCCCTGCTAACGTTCTCCTCCAACAATAAATCACTCCCGTCCCTCTTCCGCTGTAACCTCAAAGTCTCTCCTGCCGACGCAGAATGCATAACAAGAAGCCGGTCACCGGAGCCGGGTAACAAATACGAGAGCACCGTCTTACCGGACCTATACAGGCCTTCGGCCGGCGCCCCCGCAGATGAAACCTCAACTGCCAGACAACCAACAAAGTAATTGGTTCTATTTTAATATGATTTTTTGTTTAAAATCACACACTACCAACAGGGGTTTGATCCAACTCAACCGTGAGCTTAAGCTAACAAACCGCTCTCACACTCCTGATCTACCATCGATCCGTCAAATGTCAGAGCAGGACACTTTAAAATAAATCTGCAAAGTGTATTGAAGAGAACATTCAACGGTTTCAGATATGAGGCATATGTGTTTTGATATGTTGTGTCTGCGTGATCAATAGTTGGTAAAACTAACTGAGTAATTATTCTTTTTTTAACATCAAATGTAAAACAATTAGAAGATCGAAAAAGAGGATTTAATATGGCATATGTTCTTTTAATAATGTGATCACAAGAAAGCCCATTAGGGAACCATTAATAAACTTTATTGTAAGATCAGAGCAGTTAAGTCATTTCTGATGAGTACCAAAAAGTAAACAGCAAGATTTTTTCATATTTAAAAGCAGTTGATTGTTTAACAACCAGTTTTGAACTAAATCAAAATCAAACTGTAACTTAGTTTGTAAAAATGAAGGATCAGAATGAGACGTGTAGATAACGGTGTCATCAGCATAAAGATTTACAGAACAATGTGAAATAACTTGAGGAAGATCATTAATAAAAATAGAAAACAAAAGGGGCCCAAGAATAGAGCCTTGAGGCACACCCTTTACTATGATACATCTATCAGACTGAACACCATGAGTAATAACATACTGAGTTCTGAAGATAAGAATTAAAACATAAAATTTCAGTAGAATCCAAACCCATGGCATGCAGTTTCGGGGGAAGGATGGCTCGGTGGGTAGGGCGACTGCTCCGTAACCGGAAGGTCGCAGGTTCGATCCCCCGCCCAGAGTCCATGCCGAGGTGTCCTTGAGCAAGACACCGAACCCCCAGTTGCTTCTGATGATAGTGGTCTGCGCCTTGCATGGTAGCTCCCATCATCAGGAATGAATGTTGTGTGTGTGAATGATGGTATGGAGTGAATGAATAATGTGTGTGTGTGTGTGAATGATTGTATGGAGTGAATGAATAATGTGTGTGTGTGCGTGTGTGAATGATTGTATGGAGTGAATGAATAATGTGTGTGTGTGCGTGTGTGAATGATTGTATGGAGTGAATGAATAATGTGTGTGTGTGTGTGTGAATGATTGTATGGAGTGAATGAATAATGTGTGTGTGTGTGTGAATGATTGTATGGAGTGAATGAATAATGTGTGTGTGTGTGTGAATGATTGTATGGAGTGAATGAATAATGTGTGTGTGTGTGTGAATGATTGTATGGAGTGAATGAATAATGTGTGTGTGTGTGTGTGTGAATGATTGTATGGAGTGAATGAATAATGCATATGTATATATATATCTATATAAATGTAAAGCGTCTTTGAGTGTCTAGAAAAGCGCTATATAAGTTCAATGCATTATTATTATTATTTATCTAAAAGTAAATAATGATCCACAAGATCAAAAGCTTTAGAAAAGTCAAGAAAAATAGAGCCACATATTGATTGCAATCAAAAGAAGTAAACAGAACTCTGGAAACTACAATCCCACGCTTGGTCTCCTCTGATTTATTTTTTTTCTAAATTTATTTATTTATTTATTTATTTGTGTCAGACCAATTAAAAAACAGGAAGTTGGGGTGACTGACAGGCTGTGATTTTTATTCACCGTAAAAAAATGATTTGGTTTTCCTTCAAAATCTGCGTAAAAGTGGATTTTTTCAGGTAAATTTCAAAAGTTTTCAGATCCAAATAGCAAACAAAGTTTTTTTAAATTTAGAGTTGTTTTTATCATAATTTATGTTATATTTTTAAACTTTAATAAAATCAAGATGTGTTTTTGTTGTTGGATTAAAATTATGGAATGAATTTAAAAAAATGTTCTTCTTTCTTAAAATTTAAACATTTTAAATATAAAAATATTAGTGATTAAAGTAAAAAAAAAACAATGAAAAGATGATAAAATAAAGTTTATTATGGTTTTCTGTTTGATTTGAGATGTTTTTTTTTTTTTTTTCATCTTCTTATCCGTCTGTCTCTTTTGGGGCTACAGGGGGTACCGGAGCCCATCCCGGCCAATTTAACGCGAAGGGCAGGGTACACCCCAAACAGGTCGCCAGTCTGTCGCGGGGCCACACACACACACACACACACAACCATCCACACACACATTCCTAGGGGCCAATCAACCTAGCATGCATGTCTTTTGAGGGTGGGAGGAAACCGGAGGGTCCGGAGGAAACCCACGCATACACAGGGAGAACATGTAAACTACACACAGAAAGAACAGTGTTCCAAGCCTCATCCCCACCCGGGACTTGAACCCTGACCTTCTTGCTGTGAGGTCACTGTGCCACCCACTGTGACACCGTGCCATGTGATTGGAGATGTGTACTTTGTAAATTTAATTTTTGTTTGATTGTTTTAGTTAAATGTAAACAGATGTTTAGGGATGGGCACATATAAGCAGTGGTGGAACGTAACGAAGTAAATGTACTTCTTTACTGTACTTAAGTAAAAAAATAGTGTATCTGTACTTTACTTAAGTAAAATTTAAGACCGGTACTTTTACTTTTACTTCACTACATTTTTAGAGTAAATATCTGTACTTTTACTTCACTACTTTTTAAAAGTGTGTTTTATATTTTTCGTTACATTTTCGTTCAGAAATTTGAAAAATACAGTTTTGTTTTAGCGCATCTTAAAGCCGCATCGCCAAAATCAAAAGAAGCAGTTGATCGGGAGAAGAAGTCATGAATCGAGAAACATTTTCCATTCATTCAAAAACCAAACATCAAATATAAACAAATTAAAGAGTCAGAAGATCGTTGTTTGTTGTGTTTACTTCTAAATAAAAAGTTGAGCCATCATTACACAGAGCAGGGGCGGATCTAGAATTTTCTAAAGGGGGGCGGGGCTTTGACAAAGCCTTGGGGCCCTCCCCCCCCAAAACATTTTAAAATATAAGTGTCATTTTCCTCCATTTTGGCGGCTGCTGGCCCTTTAAGGGGATAGCTTGACTTGTCCTCTTTCCTTTTATTTTATTTATTTATTTTTTTTTGTGGACCAAAAGAGGCGGGAGAGGGGGGGTCACACCCCTGCAGAGTATTTATCCTGGTTACCATGGTGACACCCTATAGCACAAAAAAATAACATTTGAATTATGATCAAATACTTTTACTTTTTACTTAAAAAGTACAATTTACACCAATTACTTTTGTACTTTTACTTAAGTAGATTTTTTTTTATTGGTACTTTTACTTAAGTACATAAAGTGAGTACTTCATCCACTGCTGGATACAAGCCATGCTTCAGCCTGTTTCCTTTTCTTTGGTCTGTTTGTTTATTTGTTATTGTTGTGATTTTATTTATGACCCAATGAATAAATCTGACCTTAATTAAATGCTGGTAAACTTTAGCATATTGTTGTAATTATTTTAATTATTATTAATTAACTGTAATATATTGTTCATGTGGAATGTACTTGGATTTAAAACATGCAGGAATACTCACGCGCATGCGCGCACACACACGCACGCACACACACACACACACACGAAAATCAATCAGAAACAAATCAAAATAAATTGTTTAAAATATTCAGAGCCGCTCTTTGTCTCCCTCTGCTGTTCAAGAAATGTAACTGTAGGAAGAAAATAAAAAAAATGAGAAAAACTTTAATTAAAAAGTTTTAACATTTGATTAAAATATTTTCTCTTTTTTAATTCAACATAATAATAATAATAAAAAAAACTAAGTAATTTTTTTTAAAAAAGTACATATAAAAATTAAATTCTAATTAAAAAAAGTTTTATACAAAACTTTTTTAAAGTGAATTTTTTTATAATCATTAATATTAAAAAAAAAAAAAAACTTTAAATCAAATTTGAAATTTCAGTTAAAATTCATTTAAAATTGAATTAAATTCCCCTTGTTTACTGTTTAACGTGATGACGTCACTGATAGGCGCGGCTGTACTAGTCTCTCCCTGAACCTGTCAATCACCACATGACGTCATCTATCCGGAGCGTTTCCGGTGCAGGAGGGCGGGGCTTCCGGCTTCCTGAGGGAGCAGTGCGCAGGTGCTGAAAGTTGCTGCTTAGCAACAAAGAACAGCTTCCGTTTGAAGAGAAATGACCTTCAAAATAAAACAGCGTCAGAATGGAGGCGTTGCTGCTGTTTCTATGGCAACACGAACACGGAAGAACATACAAACTCCACACAGAAAGGACAGTAATTCAAACCTAAATCCCCATGGTAACCATCGAGCCGTGATTGGTCCCGGAAACCGTTAAACCAATCAGGAATAAGCGATTTAAAAGACGTAAAAACGTAGGAAAATTCTTCCAGATTTTTAATCAGAGAGTTCGAACCAGGAGTTCAGGGATGTTGAGGGGTCTCTGAGGAAGACACCGAACCCTACCGAACCCCTGCCGAATCCTACCGAACCCTACCGAGCCCTACCGAACCCTACCGATCCCACCGAGCCCTACCGAACCCCTGCCGAACCCTACCGAGACCCTACCGAACTCTACCGAGCCCTACCGAGCTTTACCGAACCCCTACCGAAACCTACCGAGCCCTACCGAGACCCTACCGAACTCTACCGAGCCCTACCGAGCCCTACCGAACCCCTACCGAACCCTACCGAGACCCTACCGAACTCTACTTAGCCCTACCGAGCCCTACCGAACCTCCCTATGCTCCTGATGGTCGTTCTCAGCTTTCATAAAAGGGTAAACCTGACTGGGTCTCCATCTTGGAGAGGGTCTCTGTGTTCTAGGGCTCCATCATGGAGAGGGTCTCTCTGTTCTAGGGCTCCATCATGGAGAGGGTCTCTGTGTTCTAGGGGTCCATCATGGAGAGGGTCTCTGTGTTCTAGGGCTCCATCATGGAGAGGGTCTCTGTGTTCTAGGGCTCCATCATGGAGAGGGTCTCTGTGATCTAGGGCTCCATCTTGGAGAGGGTCTCTGTGATCCTGGGCTCCATCATGGAGAGGGTCTCTGTGATCTAGGGCTCCATCTTGGAGAGGGTCTCTGTGTTCTAGGGCTCCATCATGGAGAGGGTCTCTGTGTTCTGAGGGTCCATCTTGGAGAGGGTCTCTGTGTTCTAGGGCTCCATCATGGAGAGGGTCTCTGTGTTCTAGGGCTCCATCTTGGAGAGGGTCTCTGTGTTCTGGGGGTCCATCATGGAGAGGGTCTCTGTGTTCTAGGGCTCCATCATGGAGAGGGTCTCTGTGTTCTAGGGCTCCATCATGGAGAGGGTCTCTGTGTTCTAGGGGTCCATCATGGAGAGGGTCTCTGTGTTCTAGGGCTCCATGATGGAGAGGGTCTCTGTGTTCTAGGGCTCCATCATGGAGAGGGTCTCTGTGTTCTGGGGCTCCATCATGGAGAGGGTCTCTGTGTTCTAGGGCTCCATCTTGGAGAGGGTCTCTGTGTTCTGGGGGTCCATCATGGAGAGGGTCTCTGTGTTCTGAGGGTCCATCTTGGAGAGGGTCTCTGTGTTCTAGGGCTCCATCATGGAGAGGGTCTCTGTGTTCTAGGGCTCCATCTTGGAGAGGGTCTCTGTGTTCTGGGGGTCCATCATGGAGAGGGTCTCTGTGTTCTAGGGCTCCATCATGGAGAGGGTCTCTGTGTTCTAGGGCTCCATCTTGGAGAGGGTCTCTGTGTTCTGGGGGTCCATCTTGGAGAGGGTCTCTGTGTTCTAGGGCTCCATCATGGAGAGGGTCTCTGTGTTCTAGGGCTCCATCATGGAGAGGGTCTCTGTGTTCTAGGGCTCCATCATGGAGAGGGTCTCTGTGTTCTAGGGCTCCATCATGGAGAGGGTCTCTGTGTTCTGGGGCTCCATCATGGAGAGGGTCTCTGTGATCTAGGGCTCCATCATGGAGAGGGTCTCTGTGTTCTGGGGCTCCATCATGGAGAGGGTCTCTGTGTTCTAGGGCTCCATCATGGAGAGGGTCTCTGTGTTCTAGGGCTCCATCATGGAGAGGGTCTCTGTGTTCTAGGGCTCCATCATGGAGAGGGTCTCTGTGTTCTAGGGCTCCATCTTGGAGAGGGTCTCTGTGTTCTGGGGGTCCATCATGGAGAGGGTCTCTGTGTTCTGAGGGTCCATCTTGGAGAGGGTCTCTGTGTTCTAGGGCTCCATCATGGAGAGGGTCTCTGTGTTCTAGGGCTCCATCTTGGAGAGGGTCTCTGTGTTCTGGGGGTCCATCATGGAGAGGGTCTCTGTGTTCTAGGGCTCCATCATGGAGAGGGTCTCTGTGTTCTAGGGCTCCATCTTGGAGAGGGTCTCTGTGTTCTGGGGGTCCATCTTGGAGAGGGTCTCTGTGTTCTAGGGCTCCATCATGGAGAGGGTCTCTGTGTTCTAGGGCTCCATCATGGAGAGGGTCTCTGTGTTCTAGGGCTCCATCATGGAGAGGGTCTCTGTGTTCTAGGGCTCCATCATGGAGAGGGTCTCTGTGTTCTAGGGCTCCATCATGGAGAGGGTCTCTGTGTTCTGGGGCTCCATCATGGAGAGGGTCTCTGTGATCTAGGGCTCCATCATGGAGAGGGTCTCTGTGTTCTGGGGCTCCATCATGGAGAGGGTCTCTGTGTTCTAGGGCTCCATCATGGAGAGGGTCTCTGTGTTCTAGGGCTCCATCATGGAGAGGGTCTCTGTGTTCTAGGGCTCCATCATGGAGAGGGTCTCTGTGTTCTAGGGGTCCATCATGGAGAGGGTCTCTGTGTTCTAGGGCTCCATCATGGAGAGGGTCTCTGTGTTCTAGGGCTCCATCATGGAGAGGGTCTCTGTGTTCTAGGGCTCCATCATGGAGAGGGTCTCTGTGTTCTGGGGCTCCATCATGGAGAGGGTCTCTGTGATCTAGGGCTCCATCATGGAGAGGGTCTCTGTGTTCTGGGGCTCCATCATGGAGAGGGTCTCTGTGTTCTAGGGCTCCATCATGGAGAGGGTCTCTGTGTTCTAGGGCTCCATCATGGAGAGGGTCTCTGTGTTCTAGGGCTCCATCATGGAGAGGGTCTCTGTGTTCTAGGGGTCCATCATGGAGAGGGTCTCTGTGTTCTAGGGCTCCATCATGGAGAGGGTCTCTGTGTTCTAGGGCTCCATCATGGAGAGGGTCTCTGTGTTCTAGGGCTCCATCTTGGAGAGGGTCTCTGTGATTTGGGGCTCCATCATGAAGATCTAATTTCAGAACCTGGCTGGACGTCGAGGGGTCCAGAGGGATGGAGCTCGACGGGGTAACCGGATTGAGGACCCCATCTGGAGTGGGTGTAGCAGGGTTTATTTGTGGGTGGAGAATGAGGGGGCTGGGAATGACGTGTGTACCCCACCTGGGGGAGGAGTCATAGAGGTCAGGTAAAGGAGGAGGGCGGGGACCCTGGTGGTCTCTGACCCTGTCCTTCATAAACCAGGAAGTAGCTGTTATAATGACGTCATAAATTAGCAATAACAAAGTAAAACATTCTGTTTCATTTTTAAATTTTCCGTCAGAGATTATTTTAAAATTTAATTATTTAAATAAATTAATTTAATTTTTACATTTTATTAAAATCAACGTATTTTTTTAAATGCTTTTACTGTGAAATCCCGTTCTACCGGAAACGCTCTGGGTGTGTGTTTTCTCCAGCTTTCTGACCTGCTTTTATTCTGACTGCAGAACCGAACCGGCTTCAAACCCCGAAAGAACCAGAACCCCCCCTCCCCCCGCGGTACCAGTCCAGATTTGTCGGATTAAAGCGGATGTGGGGGGGTCAACATGTCGGCCCAGGAGCGCCTGAAGCGTCTGGAGGAGCTGATCCTGGATCAGCAGGCAGCAGGGTGTCTGAGTATGGAGGCTCTTCTGGACCTGCTGCTGTTCCTCTGCTCAGAGTGTTCAACGTGTGTTCTGAAGAGAGAGAAACACATCTCAGACTTCTTACACTGGGGTAAGGGGTAGAACATGCACAACACACACAGAACACACACATCTCAGACTTCTTACACTGGGGTAAGGGGTAGAACATGCACAACACACACAGAACACACACATCTCAGACTTCTTACACTGGGGTAAGGGGTAGAACATGCACAACACACACATAGAACACACATCTCAGACTTCTTACACTGGGGCAAGGGGTAGAACATGCACAACACACACAGAACACACACATCTCAGACTTCTTACACTGGGGTAAGGGGTAGAACATGCACAACACACACAGAACACACACATCTCAGACTTCTTACACTGGGGTAAGGGGTAGAACATGCACAACACACACATAGAACACACACATCTCAGACTTCTTACACTGGGGTAAGGGGTAGAACATGTAGAACACACACAGAACACACACATCTCAGACTTCTTACACTGGGGTAAGAGGTAGAACATGCACAACACACACTGAACACACACATCTCAGACTTCTTACACTGGGGTAAGGGGTAGAACATGCACAACACACACAGAACACACATCTCAGACTTCTTACACTGGGGTAAGGGGTAGAACATGCACAACACACACAGAACACACACATCTCAGACTTCTTACACTGGGGTAAGGGGTAGAACATGCACAACACACACAGAACACACATCTCAGACTTCTTACACTGGGGTAAGGGGTAGAACATGCACAACACACACATAGAACACACACATCTCAGACTTCTTACACTGGGGTAAGGGGTAGAACATGCACAACACACACAGAACACACATCTCAGACTTCTTACACTGGGGTAAGGGGTAGAACATGCACAACACACACAGAACACACATCTCAGACTTCTTACACTGGGGTAAGGGGTAGAACATGTAGAACACACACAGAACACACACATCTCAGACTTCTTACACTGGGGTAAGGGGTAGAACATGCACAACACACACATAGAACACACACATCTCAGACTTCTTACACTGGGGTAAGGGGTAGAACATGCACAACACACACAGAACACACACATCTCAGACTTCTTACACTGGGGTAAGGGGTAGAACATGCACAACACACACATAGAACACACACATCTCAGACTTCTTACACTGGGGTAAGAGGTAGAACATGCACAACACACACAGAACACACACATCTCAGACTTCTTACACTGGGGTAAGGGGTAGAACATGCACAACACACACATAGAACACACACATCTCAGACTTCTTACACTGGGGTAAGAGGTAGAACATGCACAACACACACAGAACACACATCTCAGACTTCTTACACTGGGGTAAGGGGTAGAACATGCACAACACACACAGAACACACATCTCAGACTTCTTACACTGGGGTAAGGGGTAGAACATGTAGAACACACACAGAACACACACATCTCAGACTTCTTACACTGGGGTAAGGGGTAGAACATGCACAACACACACATAGAACACACACATCTCAGACTTCTTACACTGGGGTAAGGGGTAGAACATGCACAACACACACAGAACACACACATCTCAGACTTCTTACACTGGGGTAAGGGGTAGAACATGCACAACACACACATAGAACACACACATCTCAGACTTCTTACACTGGGGTAAGAGGTAGAACATGCACAACACACACAGAACACACACATCTCAGACTTCTTACACTGGGGTAAGGGGTAGAACATGCACAACACACACAGAACACACATCTCAGACTTCTTACACTGGGGTAAGGGGTAGAACATGCACAACACACACAGAACACACACATCTCAGACTTCTTACACTGGGGTAAGGGGTAGAACATGTAGAACACACACAGAACACACACATCTCAGACTTCTTACACTGGGGTAAGGGGTAGAACATGCACAACACACACAGAACACACATCTCAGACTTCTTACACTGGGGTAAGGGGTAGAACATGTAGAACACACACAGAACACACACATCTCAGACTTCTTACACTGGGGTAAGAGGTAGAACATGCACAACACACACAGAACACACACATCTCAGACTTCTTACACTGGGGTAAGAGGTAGAACATGCACAACACACACAGAACACACACATCTCAGACTTCTTACACTGGGGTAAGGGGTAGAACATGTAGAACACACACAGAACACACACATCTCAGACTTCTTACACTGGGGTAAGAGGTAGAACATGTAGAACACACACAGAACACACACATCTCAGACTTCTTACACTGGGGTAAGGGGTAGAACATGTAGAACACACACAGAACACACACATCTCAGACTTCTTACACTGGGGTAAGGGGTAGAACATGCACAACACACACAGAACACACACATCTCAGACTTCTTACACTGGGGTAAAGGGTAGAACATGCACAACATACACAGAACACACACAGAACACACATCTCAGACTTCTTACACTGGGGTAAGAGGTAGAACATGTAGAACACACACAGAACACACACATCTCAGACTTCTTACACTGGGGTAAGGGGTAGAACATGCACAACACACACAGAACACACACATCTCAGACTTCTTACACTGGGGTAAAGGGTAGAACATGCACAACATACACAGAACACACACAGAACACACATCTCAGACTTCTTACACTGGGGTAAGAGGTAGAACATACAGAACACACACAGAACACACATCTCAGACTTCTTACACTGGGGTAAGGGGTAGAACATACAGAACACACACATCTCAGACTTCTTACACTGGGGTAAGGGGTAGAACATACAGAACACACACATCTCAGACTTCTTACACTGGGGTAAGAGGTAGAACATACAGAACACACACATCTCAGACTTCTTACACTGGGGTAAGAGGTAGAACATACAGAACACACACATCTCAGACTTCTTACACTGGGGTAAGGGGTAGAACATACAGAACACACACATCTCGGACTTCCTGTACTCGGGTTAGAAGCAGGACCTTGTAATCGATACCGATAACCACTCACCGATGAGTCGATGATCGGTAAGATAAACAATGAACTACATGACTAATCGATGACCGATGTTGATCACCGATCAGTCGTATCGGATATCGATTAATCTTCAACCGATACGACTGATCACTAACGGGTACGACAGCGATTGGTCGTATCTGTCCGCGATTCAACCAATCGCTGACAGATACTAGTCAGCAATCAGTCGGATCGGACATTGATTAGTCGTGACTGTGTCATTTCAGAACACAATACCAATAAGACTAATCCCTGACCGATAGGATAAGTCGATCATCGATAACACCGATCGATGATCGAGATTAAGAAAACCATATGGACCAATAAGACTCATCGATGACCGATTACCGGTCAGTAATCAGTCGTATCGGACATCGATTAGTCGTGACTGTTAAGCAGCAGATCACAATACCAATAAGAATAATCGCTGACCGATACGACTCAGATCAATAGATAAAATTCTATTGATCTCCTGCAGGTGAAGTTCTGGTGTCCGACATAAAAAAAAAAACACACTTTAAAATACATAAAAATAAAAATTATAATCAATAGTAATAAGCTTTTATTTTTTTGGTTAATGCGCCACCCCTGGGCGGCTGCCTGCGGCCCCTAGGCGGCTGCCTGCGGCCCCTAGGCGGCTGCCTGCTGCCCCTAGGCGGCTGCCTGCTGCCCCTAGGCGGCTGCCTGCGGCCCCTAGGCGGCTGCCTGCTGCCCCTAGGCGGCTGCCTGCTGCCTCTAGGCGGCTGCCTGCTGCCCCTAGGCGGCTGCCTGTTGCCCCCTAGGCGGCTGCCTGCTGCCCCTTAGGCGGCTATCTGCTGCCTCTAGGCGGCTGCCTGCTGCCCCTAGGCGGCTGCCTGTTGCCCCTAGGCGGCTGCCTGTTGCCCCTAGGCGGCTGCCTGTTGCCCCTAGGCGGCTACCTGCTGCCCCCAGGCGGCTGCCTGCTGCCCCTAGGCGGCTGCCTGTTGCCCCTAGGCGGCTGCCTGTTGCCCCTAGGCGGCTGCTGCAGCCCCCAGGCGGCTGTCTGCTGCAGTGCTTCCTGTTACTTTAGCGTTTAATCTAACTTTCTCTGAGTTTCTGTTTCTTCTTCTGCTACGTTTTGTCTCGTTCTGAAGATTTTATTTTGGAGCCATTTTGGGCTTTGTTGTTTTGAGTTGTACAGCTAATTTTTTTAGAAATTGTCCGGCTAGCTACCAACAGTTAGCTGGTTAGCTCCCAACGGCTAGTTCCCAACGGCTAGCTCCCGACGGCTAGCTCCCAGCGGCTAGCTCCCGACGGCTGGCTCCCAGCGGCTAGCTCCCGACGGCTGGCTCCCAGCGGCTAGCTCCCAGCGGCTAGCTCCCAACGCCTAGCTCCCAACGGCTAGCTCCCAGCGGCTAGCTCCCAACAGCTAGCTCCCAACGCCTAGCTCCCAACAGCTAGCTGGTTATGGAGTCATCCATGTTGACATCCACGACCAGCTGCTGGCTCTCGGAGCCACATCCGTTGTGTCTGGAGGAGTTGGTTCAGTCCTGAGGGAGCTGAGGAGAAGGAGACGGTCTAGAGGAGGTGCTTCCTGTGTTTTTACGGTTTCCATGGAAACGTCCGGTTGCTGGCTTGAGGAACTTGAGGCGCTCACTCGGACCCAGTGAAATACAGAGAGACCAGTTTGGTGTTTTTTACTGCGGCCTGGTTTTGTGGATCCATTCTGGACTCCAGCTTTTGGGTTGCCAGGTTGGACACAGTGCGACTGGACTGGGACTAAGTGGATAAGGGCGAGGGGGCATCGAGGGGTTTACACTGCAGCACTTAAATTTACCTTCGAGGAGCGACACAGTATTTTCATTTCAATTTATGAGCGATTAGTCGGTAATCAGTCCATATGACTAATTGCTGATCGATATGGATCAACAATCTGTCGTATCGTTTAGCGATTAGTCAACCATTAGTTTTATCGATATGACTAATCGTTAATGGATCCCACTGTAATTAGTTGGATCAGTCGTATCGGTTAGCGATTAGTCATATCGGTCTATCCGACTGATTGCGGAACGATACGATTAATCGGATATGGCTGCGATTAGTCGTAGCTGTTGTATTTATCAGCAAGTACTCGTTATTAGCCAGCGATTTGCAATTAGATACAAATAATGCTGATTGATTTTTTGTCAGCGATTAATTGTGTCTGTCGCATCCGTCAGCAATCGGTTGTAGACCGATACGACTGATCGCTGGCCGATACGACTGATCGCTGACCGATACGACTGATCGCTGACCGATACGACTGATCGCTGACCGATACGACTGATCGCTGACCGATACGACTGGTCGCTGGAGTGAAGACGGAAAGAAGAAGAAAAGAATGTTTACGCGTCTGGCCAACATGTTCACACACGGACAAATATCTGACAAATATTCAGAGAGGCGATAGCTCAGCAGTAGAACGTCCGCCATTGGACCGGAATTTCCCCCGGAAGTTCGCGGGATCAAATCCCATTGAGCTCACACAAATTTACGATGAAAAAAGTATGTAAAAATGAAAACATCCCAAGAAGAGTTTTAGACGACTTAATAAAGCTAACGAGTTATGGAAGATAACGAAGAGTCTAAACAGCTTATAGAAGAGAGTCCGAGGAAACGTAAACAAAGACCAGGACGCTGATTGATACGACCAATCGAGAGGAGGCGATAACTCAGTGGTAGAATGTTCATCCTTGGACCAGGAGATCCTGGTTACCATGGTGAGGGTAGGAACATAGATCCTGGTTACCATGGTGAGGGTAGGAACGTAGATTCTGGTTACCATGGTGAGGGTAGGAACGTAGATCCTGGTTACCATGGTGAGAGAAGGAACGTAGATCCTGGTTACCATGGTGAGGGTAGGAACATAGATCCTGGTTACCATGGTGAGGGTAGGAACGTAGATCCTGGTTACCATGGTGAGGGTAGGAACGTAGATCCTAGTAGATCGAGAGCTGATTATCATTATCCTAAGATAATGCCTGCAATCCCTGACCTAGTTGCTCGAGGAAAATAAAATTGAGCATCGCTGCTGGGTGGCAACAGATTGGCTAACTGATCCGACCAATGGTGATCCAATCTACAGCCACAATCATTATCAGTGTTAGTGTGGAGCTCAGTGTGGTTCCTTGTTTCTAAATAGGGGTCTCTGCTCTTAGTGGGAGGTTTTGGGGGTGTCCTCACTCCTCTCTTCTCTCCACAGTGAAACCCTTCACCACCACCGTGCGGGAGATGCGGCTCCACAGAGACGACTTCGAGATGCTGAAGGTGATTGGTCGAGGAGCCTTTGGGGAGGTGAGACTTCCTGTTTGCTTCCTGTTTACTTCCTGGTTGTGTGTGTGATGCACCCGAAAAGTCAGGGTAGTTCGGAAGCACAGCGTTGCCATCGAGGACTGTATGGCATGGTAACCTTAGAAATCAGTAAAGCTTCCCGAGTAGGTAGTAAATAGAACTACAAACATGGAGGACGGATGCCGTCATCTCTGTCCTCTGATTGAAGTTGAACTACAAACATGGAAGACAAACACAGTCACCTCTGTGTTCTGTTCCTCTGATTGTAGTGAACAGAACTACAAATATGGAGGACAAACACAGTCATCTCTGTCCTCTGATTGTAGTGAACAGAACTACAAATATGGAGGACAAACACAGTCATCTCTGTCCTCTGATCGTAGTAAACAGAACTACAAACATGGAGGACAAACACAGTCATCTCTGTCCTCTGATCGTAGTGAACAGAACTACAAATATGGAGGACAAACACAGTCATCTCTGTCCTCTGATTGTAGTGAACAGAACTACAAATATGGAGGACAAACACAGTCATCTCTGTCCTCTGATTGTAGTGAACAGAACTACAAATATGGAGGACAAACACAGTCATCTCTGTCCTCTGATTGTAGTGAACAGAACTACAAATATGGAGGACAAACACAGTCATCTCTGTCCTCTGATCGTAGTAAACAGAACTACAAACATGGAGGACAAACACAGTCATCTCTGTCCTCTGATTGTAGTGAACAGAACTACAAATATGGAGGACAAACACAGTCATCTCTGTTAACAGAACTACAAACATGGAGGACAAACACAGTCATCTCTGTCCTCTGATTGTAGTGAACAGAACTACAAACATGGAGGACAAACACAGTCATCTCTGTCCTCTGATTGTAGTGAACAGAACTACAAATATGGAGGACAAACACAGTCATCTCTGTCCTCTGATTGTAGTGAACAGAACTACAAATATGGAGGACAAACACAGTCATCTCTGTCCTCTGATCGTAGTAAACAGAACTACAAATATGGAGGACAAACACAGTCATCTCTGTCCTCTGATCGTAGTAAACAGAACTACAAACATGGAGGACAAACACAGTCATCTCTGTCCTCTGATTGTAGTGAACAGAACTACAAATATGGAGGACAAACACAGTCATCTCTGTTAACAGAACTACAAACATGGAGGACAAACACAGTCATCTCTGTCCTCTGATTGTAGTGAACAGAACTACAAACATGGAGGACAAACACAGTCATCTCTGTCCTCTGATTGTAGTGAACAGAACTACAAATATGGAGGACAAACACAGTCATCTCTGTCCTCTGATTGTAGTGAACAGAACTACAAATATGGAGGACAAACACAGTCATCTCTGTCCTCTGATCGTAGTAAACAGAACTACAAACATGGAGGACAAACACAGTCATCTCTGTCCTCTGATTGTAGTGAACAGAACTACAAATATGTAGGACAAACACAGTCATCTCTGTTCTCTGATCGTAGTAAACAGAACTACAAACATGGAGGACAAACACAGTCATCTCTGTCCTCTGATTGTAGTGAACAGAACTACAAATATGGAGGACAAACACAGTCATCTCTGTCCTCTGATCGTAGTAAACAGAACTACAAATATGGAGGACAAACACAGTCATCTCTGTCCTCTGATTGTAGTGAACAGAACCTCAAATATGGAGGACGGATGCCGTCATCTCTGTCCTCTGATCGTAGTAAACAGAACTACAAACATGGAGGACAAACACAGTCATCTCTGTCCTCTGATTGTAGTAAACAGAACTACAAATATGGAGGACAAACACAGTCATCTCTGTCCTCTGATTGTAGTAAACAGAACTACAAATATGGAGGACAAACACTGTCATCTCTGTCCTCTGATTTTAGTGAACAGAACTACAAATATGGAAGAAGTTCTCAAGTCATGTCTGATTGGGTAGGGTTTTGACCCATCTCTGCAATCTGGGGAGAAAACCAAGACCAGCGAGTAGGTCAGGGATTGTAGGCAACAAGGGGAAAACATTCCACCCAATCAGACAGCAATGACGGCATCCGTCTTCCATATTTGTAGTTCTGTTTACTACGATCAGAGGACAGAGATGACTGCATCCGTCCTCCATGTTTGTAGTTGTCTTTACTATCTATTAGTCTGAACTATGCTGACCCTAACGATCTGCCCCCTGGAGGGCGAGTGGACCCCAATGCTGCGAGGTCAGACTGTTTCCTCTCATCTCCGTCTCTCCGCCTCCAGGTCGCCGTGGTGAAGATGAAGAACACCGAGCGTGTCTACGCCATGAAGATCCTCAACAAGTGGGAGATGCTGAAGCGAGCCGAGGTAGACGTCTTCACCCCCTCATTACCCTCGCCTTCACCCCTTCCTCCTCTTCCTCACCCCTTCCTCCTCTTCTTCACCCCCTTCTCCTCTTCCTCACCCCTTCCTCTCCTCCTGGTCCGCAGACGGCGTGTTTCCGTGAGGAACGGGACGTGCTGGTGCGCGGGGACAGCCAGTGGATCACCACACTACACTACGCTTTCCAGGACGACAACTTCCTGGTAGGTGGAGCCTCTTAGACGGGCTGGGTGACCCTCCATGACCCCCCTCTGTGACCCCTCTGTGTGCAGTATCTGGTGATGGACTACTACGTGGGGGGCGACCTCCTGACGCTGCTCAGTAAGTTTGAAGACCGTCTTCCAGAGGACATGTCCAAGTTCTACGTGGCTGAGATGGTCCTGGCCATCCACTCCATCCACCAGCAGCACTACATCCACAGGTACACTGGGAGGGCTTCACCCTGATTTTCTCAAGGTGTTTTTAAAAACGTAGATTTTAAACTAAAAGCAGCCATTTTTTTTTTTCATGAGACTTTAAAAAGAGTGTTACTACTCTTCCACCACTAGGGACGCTCTGACTGGAATCATTCATTATGAACTGTTTATTCTTAACGAGGTTAAACATGTGTGTAGTTTGCATGTGTAGAACATGCAGACTACAAATAGAAAGGACAGCGTTTCAAGCCTCGTCCCCACCTGGGACTCAAACCCTGACCTACTAGCTGTGAGGCCGCTGTGTTAAACACTGTAGCCAGGAATAAAATATGGCAGCCAGTGGTGCAGTGGTTACCATGGCGACCTCACAGCAAGTTCTGGAGTGAGTTCGAGGCTTAAAAATACTGTCCTTTCTGTGTGTTGTTTGCATGTTCTCCATGTGTATGTGTGGGTTTTCACTGGTTTCCTCCAAAAACATACATGTTAGGTTGATTGGCTGCTAGGAATGAGTGTGTGTGTGTGTGTGTGTGTGTCCCTGTATATGACTGATGACCTATTTGGGGTGTACCCTGCCTCTCACCTTGAATCAGCTGCGATAGGCTCCGCCCCCTTGTCAGATCTAAACAGTAAAGAAGATTAAACCTGAATAAAGTTTTTTTTTTCTAAACGAGTCATTGACCTCCTCTCTTTTGGTTTCCATGGAAACGCCAGCAGAGTCACATGAGCTTTCCTCAGGAAGTGTCTGTTCCCGGCAGCAATGTCCTCTGGGAAACGTAGTCACATCCTGTCTCTGCTTCCTCCTCCTCTCTCTATTCGACCAATGATGTCGACACGTTTTAAACCAATCAGACGGAGGATGGTCACTGATGATGTCACACCTGCTTTCACACCCCACCTTAAAACCACGATCATCGGCCATTTTGAAAATCATAGTTGGAGATGAGCCAGGTGGCTCGCGAGTGACATGATCAGGAAGACCGGTGGAGCGGTGGGCTCACAGCAAGAAGGTCAGAGTTTGAATCCCAAGTGGGGAACGAGGTTTGAAACACTGTCCTTTCTGTGTGTAGTTTGCATGTTCTCCCTATGTATGTATCTCCCTCAAAAATATGACTCATTTCTAGGGGCAGGGGCCTATCTTTCTAATAAAATGAACATGGTTGTGGTAAGAGCGGCCATGCTGATTGGTCTAGAGACAGTGTGGTGAGAGCGGCCATGCTGATTGGTCTAGAGACAGTGTGGTGAGAGCGGCCATGCTGATTGGTCTAGAGACAGTGTGGTGAGAGCGGCCATGCTGATTGGTCTACAGACAGTGTGGTGAGAGCGGCCATGCTGATTGGTCTAGAGACAGTGTGGTGAGAGCGGCCATGCTGATTGGTCTAGAGACAGTGTGGTGAGAGCGGCCATGCTGATTGGTCTAGAGACAGTGTGGTGAGAGCGGCCGTGCTGATTGGTCTAGAGTTTCTAGTTGAAGAAACTCAAGAGTTTATTTAAGGAAGCGGCCCTGTTTGTTTTTAAACCGTGATGTAACAATGACATAATCGTTTGTTTTCAGAGACATTAAACCTGACAACGTCCTGCTGGACGTTAACGGACACATCCGATTGGCCGACTTCGGATCCTGTCTGCGGATGATGGAGGACGGCACGGTAACACACACAGTCACACACAAACACTCACACACACACAGACACAGATACACACACACACACACACACACACACAGATACTCACACACACACATACACACACACACAGGAAGGGTATCACAGTCAGGTGTGTGATGGCTCCTCCTCCTGCAGGTGCAGTCCTCGGTGGCGGTGGGCACTCCGGACTACATCTCCCCGGAGATCCTGCAGGCGATGGAGGACGGGATGGGTCGCTACGGACCGGAGTGTGACTGGTGGTCCCTGGGCGTGTGTATGTACGAGATGCTTTACGGAGAGACCCCGTTCTACGCCGAGTCGCTGGTGGAGACCTACGGAAAGATCATGAACCACGAGGTCAGTACACACAGTGATCACAGGTCGGGGGGCGTCCGGGTGAACAGAGCCGGACTGACACGGTGATGGGGGAATGTAGATCCTGGTTACCATGGTGAGGGTAGGAACGTAGATCCTGGTTACCATGGTGAGGGTAGGAACATAGATCCTGGTTACCATGGTGAGGGTAGGAACGTAGATCCTGGTTACCATATTGAGGGTAGGAACGTGGATCCTTGTTACCATGGTGAGGGTAGGAACGTAGATCCTGGTTACCATATTGAGGGTAGGAACGTGGATCCTTGTTACCATGGTGAGGTAGGAACGTAGAACCTGGTTACCATGGTGAGGGTAGTAACGTAGATCCTGGTTACCATGGTGAGGGTAGGAACGTAGATCCTGGTTACCATGGTGAGGGTAGGAACGTAGATCCTGGTTACCATGGTGAGGGTAGTAACGTAGATCCTGGTTGCCATGGTGAGTGTAGGAACGTAGATCCTGGTTACCATGGTGAGGGTAGAACGTAGATCCTGGTTACCATGGTGAGGATAGGAACATAGATCCTGGTTACCATGGTGAGGGTAGGAACGTAGATCCTGGTTACCATGGTGAGGGTAGGAACATAGATCCTGGTTACCATGGTGAGGGTAGGAACGTAGATCCTGGTTACCATGGTGAGGGTATGAACGTAGATCCTGGTTACCATGGTGAGGGTAGGAATGTAGACCCTGGTTACCATGGTGAGGGTAGGAACATAGATCCTGGTTACCATGGTGAGGGTAGGAACGTAGATCCTGGTTACCATGGTGAGGGTAGGAACGTAGATCCTGGTTACCATGGTGAGGGTAGGAACGTAGATCCTGGTTACCATGGTGAGGGTAGGAACATAGATCCTGGTTACCATGGTGAGGGTAGTAACGTAGATCCTGCTTGACCATGGTGAGGGTAGGAACGTAGATCCTGGTTACCATGGTGAGGGTAGGAACGTAGATCCTGGTTACCATGGTGAGGGTAGGAACGTAGATCCTGGTTACCATGGTGAGGGTAGGAACGTAGATCCTGGTTACCATGGTGAGGATAGGAACATAGATCCTGGTTACCATGGTGAGGGTAGGAACATAGATCCTGGTTACCATGGTGAGGATAGGAACGTAGATCCTGGTTACCATGGTGAGGGTAGGAACATAGATCCTGGTTACCATGGTGAGGGTAGGAACGTAGATCCTGGTTACCATGGTGAGGGTAGGAACGTAGATCCTGGTTACCATGGTGAGGATAGGAACATAGATCCTGGTTACCATGGTGAGGGTAGGAACATAGATCCTGGTTACCATGGTGAGGGTAGGAACGTAGATCCTGGTTACCATGGTGAGGGTAGGAACGTAGATCCTGGTTACCATGGTGAGGATAGGAACATAGATCCTGGTTACCATGGTGAGGGTAGGAACGTAGATCCTGGTTACCATGGTGAGGGTAGGAACATAGATCCTGGTTACCATGGTGAGGGTAGGAACGTAGATCCTGGTTACCATGATGAGGGTAGGAACGTAGATCCTGGTTACCATGGTGAGGGTAGGAACGTAGATCCTGGTTACCATGGTGAGGGTAGGAACATAGATCCTGGTTACCATGGTGAGGGTAGGAACGTAGATCCTGGTTACCATGGTGAGGGTAGGAACGTAGATCCTGGTTACCATGGTGAGGGTAGGAACGTAGATCCTGGTTACCATGGTGAGGGTAGGAACGTAGATCCTGGTTACCATGGTGAGAGTAGGAACGTAGATCCTGGTTACCATGGTGACGTTAAGAACGTAGATCCTGGTTACCATGGTGAGGATAGGAACATAGATCCTGGTTACCATGGTGAGGGTAGGAACATAGATCCTGGTTACCATGGTGAGGGTAGGAACATAGATCCTGGTTACCATGGTGAGGGTAGGAACGTAGATCCTGGTTACCATGGTGAGGGTAGGAACGTAGATCCTGGTTACCATGGTGAGGGTAGGAACTTGGATCCTGGTTACCATGGTGAGGGTAGGAACGTAGATCCTGGTTACCATGGTGAGGGTAGGAACGTAGATCCTGGTTACCATGGTGAGGGTAGGAACGTAGATCCTGGTTACCATGGTGAGGATAGGAACATAGATCCTGGTTACCATGGTGAGGGTAGGAACGTAGATCCTGGTTACCATGGTGAGGGTAGGAACGTAGATCCTGGTTACCATGGTGAGGGTAGAAACGTAGATCCTGTTTACCATGGTGAGGGTAGGAACGTAGATCCTGGTTACCATGGTGAGGGTAGGAACATAGATCCTGGTTACCATGGTGAGGGTAGGAACGTAGATCCTGGTTACCATGGTGAGGGTAGGAACGTAGATCCTGGTTACCATGATGAGGGTAGGAACGTAGATCCTGGTTACCATGATGAGGGTAGGAACGTAGATCCTGGTTACCATGGTGAGGGTAGAAACGTAGATCCTGGTTACCATGGTGAGGGTAGGAACGTAGATCCTGGTTACCATGGTGAGGGTAGGAACGTAGATCCTGGTTACCATGGTGAGGATAGGAACATAGATCCTGGTTACCATGGTGAGGGTAGGAACGTAGATCCTGGTTACCATGGTGAGGGTAGGAACGTAGATCCTGGTTACCATGGTGAGGGTAGGAACGTAGATCCTGGTTACCATGGTGAGGGTAGAAACGTAGATCCTGGTTACCATGGTGAGGGTAGGAACGTAGATCCTGGTTACCATGGTGAGGGTAGGAACATAGATCCTGGTTACCATGGTGAGGGTAGGAACGTAGATCCTGGTTACCATGGTGACGTTAAGAACGTAGATCCTGGTTACCATGTTGAGGGTAGGAACGTAGATCCTGGTTACCATGATGAGGGTAGGAACGTAGATCCTGGTTACCATGGTGAGGGTAGAAACGTAGATCCTGGTTACCATGGTGAGGGTAGGAACGTAGATCCTGGTTACCATGGTGCTGTCACGCTGTGAGACATAGTCTCTCCAACAGGTCTGGGGTCTGCCTCTTGGTCTCCTCCCGGTGGGACGGAACACCTCACGAGTGAGGGAGGCATCCTGACCAGATGCCTGAACCACCCAATCTGGGTTCTCTCGACCTGGAGGAGGAGTTGCTCTACACGGAGCTCCTCCCACATGGCAGAGCTCCTCCCCCTATCTCTGACTAAGACCCCGCCCACCCTACGGAGGAAAGAAAAACCCACACATACACATGGAGAACATGTAAACTACACACAGAAAAGACAGTGTTTTAAGCCCTGTCACCACTGACGACCTGATCCCTGACCTTCGAGCTGTGAGACCACCATGCAGCCCTCACGATGATGAGTGTTGTATAAACATAGCGCCCCCTTCCTTCCGTTGAAGGTCCCTCAGCGTTCTTTCTTAATCAGAGTCCAGCCTGCTGCTCCGATCGGACGCAGGGATCCGTTTCCAGGTTACTTCGGTCTCCAGACTCTCGTCCTACTTTCTAAATCTGAGTTTGGCGACCCGCTTTTTTTTTTTTTTCTTCCAGGAGCGCTTCCAGTTCCCCTCCCACGTCAGCGACGTGTCTGACGAAGCCAAAGATCTGATCCAGCGTCTGCTGTGCTCCAGAGACCGCCGTCTCGGCCTCAACGGCATCTCCGACTTTAAGAGCCACCCCTTTTTCAGCGGCATCGACTGGGACAACATCCGTTCTGCCGAGGCGCCCTACATCCCCGACGTCTCCTCCCCCACCGACACCTCAAACTTCGACGTGGACGACGACGTGCTGAAGAACCCGGTAAGTAGGCGGAGCTTCGCAATGGAGAGGCTGAGTGCTTCTGAGCATGCCCAGAACTCGTAATTCACCCCCCTTCCTATCCTGTTGCTCTCCCTGTTAAACTCCGCCCTCATAACGTA
Organism: Neostethus bicornis; assembly: GCA_902685375.1. Lineage (NCBI taxonomy): Eukaryota > Metazoa > Chordata > Actinopteri > Atheriniformes > Phallostethidae > Neostethus > Neostethus bicornis. Next base: position 78,565 of record CACRXE010000043.1, read on the forward strand.
ATCCTCGTCGAACTGAGCGATCGATTGGTTCAGATGTCAAGGACGTCTCCATAGGTTGAGATGAGCGACCAATCACACGTCTCCACGAGGACTCATGTCTCGATAGGTCGAGATGAGCGACCAATCACACGTCTCCATGAGGCCTCACGTCTCAATAGGTCGAGATGAGCGACCAATCACACGTCTCCACGAGGCCTCATGTCTCGATAGGTCGAGATGAGCGACCAATCACACGTCTCCACGAGGCCCCACGTCTCGATAGGTCGAGATGAGCGACCAATCACACGTCTCCACGAGGCCTCATGTCTCGATAGGTCGAGATGAGCGACCAATCACACGTCTCCACGAGGCCCCACGTCTCGATAGGTCGAGATGAGCGACCAATCACACGTCTCCACGAGGCCTCATGTCTCGATAGGTCGAGATGAGCGACCAATCACACGTCTCCACGAGGCCTCACGTCTCAATAGGTCGAGATGAGCGACCAATCACACGTCTCCACGAGGCCTCATGTCTCGATAGGTCGAGATGAGCGACCAATCACACGTCTCCACGAGGCCCCACGTCTCGATAGGTCGAGATGAGCGACCAATCACACGTCTCCACGAGGCCTCATGTCTCATTAGGTCGAGATGAGCGACCAATCACACGTCTCCACGAGGCCTCATGTCTCGATAGAACACCAGCTCAGTCTAACATGGTTGCGTTCCTGTAGGACATCGGACCCCCCGTGTCACACACCGGGTTCACCGGGCAACACCTCCCCTTCGTGGGCTTCACCTTCACCACTGGGAGCTCCCTGTCCGACCGCCAGGGGGCGCCGCAAGCCGGAGAGGGCGGAGATCTGGAGGCGTTTAAGAGGAGGATCCGACATCTGGAGCAAGAGAAACAGGAGCTGAACCAGAAGCTGCAGGGTAACACACACACACACCACACACACACACACACACACACACACACACACACACTATCATACACACACACACACACACTATCATACACACACAGGGCAGACACCTGGAGCAAGAAAAACAAGAGCTGAACCAGAAGCTGCAGGGTAACACACACACACACCACACACACACACACACACACACACACACACACACACACACACACACACACTATCATACACACACACACACACACACACACACACACACTATCATACAAAGTACACACACAGGGCAGACACCTGGAGCAAGAAAAACAAGAGCTGAACCAGAAGCTGCAGGGTAACACACACACACACACACTATCATACACACACACACACACACTATCACACACACACACACACACACCACACACACACACACACACACTATCATACACACACACACACACACACACACACACACACACACTATCATACACACACACACTATCATACACACACACACACACACACACACACTATCATACACACACACACACACACACACTATCATACACACACACACACACACACACACACACACACACACACTATCATACACACACACACACACATACAGTCATATACACACACACACACACACACACACTATCATACACACACACACACACACACACTATCATACACACACACACACACACACACACACACTATCATACACACACACACACATACAGTCATATACACACACACACACCCCACACACCCATACACACACTCATACATACACACCACACACACGCACACACACACTCACACACACACACACACACACACACACACACACACACACACACACACACAGGGCAGACACCTGGAGCAAGAAAAACAGGAGCTGAACCAGAAGCTGCAGGGTAACACACACACACACACACACACTATCATGCTCACACACACACTATCATGCTCACACACACTCTCTCACACACACGCACACTCTTGTCATACACACTCACTCACGAGAAAGAGGAGTCGAAGCTAGACTAAGTCCAGGGAGCTCAGAGTTGAGGTGTGACTGTTGCTACGGTGATGACACATGTTTACAGTGTGTGTGTGTGTGTGTGTGTGTGTGTGTGTGTGTGTGTGTGTGTGTCTGTATGTGTGTGTGTGTGTGTGTCCTCTCCGTAGAGTCCACACAAGCTCTTTCAGCTCCGACTCGAGGAGGAACTTTGGCTCGAGACAAAGAACTGAAAAAACTCAACGAAGAGATCGAACGTCTGAAGAAGAAGCTGGCAGGTGTGTGTGTGTGTCTGTGTGTGTGTGTGTGTGTGGAACGTGTGTATTTAAAGCGTGTGTGTGTGCAGACTCGGACCGGCTGGAACACCAGCTGGAGGAGGCGGTCTCTCTCCGTCAGGACTACGAAAGCTCCACCCACAAACTGAAGACCCTGGAGAAGCAGGTGAAGACCCTCCGACAGGACAAAGACGAGGTCCACAAGGTAAGTTCCTGTTGCTACGGCGACGCCCCCTGCCCCTCCTCTTCATCCCTCCTCATCCTCTCTGTGAGCAGCAGCTGAGTGAGTCCCTGGAGCGTCTGAGGAGCCAGACCAAGGAGCTGAAGGAGGTCCACGGTCAGAGGAAGGCGGCCATGCAGGAGTTCTCCGAACTCTCGGAGAGGATGGCCGAACTACGAGCCGCCAAGCAACGCCTCGCTCGCCAGCTCAGGGACAAAGAGGAGGAGATGGAGGGGGTCCTGCAGAAGACGGACGCCATGAGGCAGGACATCCGCAGGACCGAGAAGAACCGCAAAGAGGTGGGTGGAGCACCGGAGGGGACCAGCAGAGGGAGACAGTTTACAATTTAATGTCCCCCTAGTGGGAGGGGCCAAACACAAACACACGAAACCAGGAAATACGTTCCTACCCTCACCATGGTAACCAGGATCTACGTTACTACCCTCACCATGGTAACCAAGATCTACGTTCCTACCCTCACCATGGTAACCAGGATCTACGTTCCTACTCTCACCATGGTAACCAGGATCTATGTTCCTACCCTCACCATGGTAACCAGGATCTATGTTCCTACCCTCACCATGGTAACCAGGATCTACGTTCCTACCCTCACCATGGTAACCAGGATCTACGTTCCTACCCTCACCATGGTAACCAGGATCTACGTTCCTACCCTCACCATGGTAACCAGGATCTACGTTCCTACCCTCACCATGGTAACCAGGATCTACGTTCCTACCCTCACCATGGTAACCGGGATCTACGTTCCTACCCTCACCATGGTAACCAGGATCTACGTTCCTACCCTCACCATGGTAACCAGGATCTACGTTCCTACCCTCACCATGGTAACCAGGATCTACGTTCCTACCCTCACCATGGTAACCGGGATCTACGTTCCTACCCTCACCATGGTAACCGGGATCTACGTTCCTACCCTCACCATGGTAACCGGGATCTACGTTCCTACCCTCACCATGGTAACCAGGATCTACGTTCCTACCCTCACCATGGTAACCAGGATCTACGTTCCTACCCTCACCATGGTAACCAGGATCTATGTTCCTACCCTCACCATGGTAACCAGGATCTACGTTCCTACCCTCACCATGGTAACCAGGATCTATGTTCCTACCCTCACCATGGTAACCAGGATCTACGTTCCTACCCTCACCATGGTAACCAGGATCTACGTTCCTACCCTCACCATGGTAACCAGGATCTACGTTCCTGCTGGAGAGACTATGTCTCACAGCTGGACAGGGAACACCTCAGGATCCTTTCAGGTGAGATGGAGGATGCAGCCTGGGTGAGAGAAGCCTTGGTTGCCCCTGGCAACCCGGCCCTGGATAAGTAATGTTTGCGTGTTGTGATGCTGCGTGACGTTACGTGTCGTGACGTTACGTGTCGTGACGTTACGTGTCGTAACGTTTCCGATGTCCCTCAGCTGGAGGCCCAGCTGGACGAGCTGAAGGCGGAGGCGTCAAAGGAACGTAAGCTGAGGGAGAACAGTGAGGTTTACTCCAAGCAGCTGGAGGCGGAGCTTCAGAACCTCAAGGTAAGAAGACCCTCCTATCAGAGAGAAGAAACCCGCTCTAACCAATCACACGTCCAGTCCCAGCAGGGCCGGGGCGGAGCCGGCGGGGGGGGCGGAGTCCCAGCAGGAGCTGTCCCGTCTTAAAGCGGAGCTGGATAAGAAGGTCCTGTTCTACGAGGAGGAGCTCCTCAGGAGGGACGTGGCTCATTCCAACGAAATGAAGAGCCTCCGTAAAGACCTGCAGGAGTCTGAGGGAGCCCAGCTCACCTCCAACAAGGAGCTGCTGCAGCTCAGAGACAAACTGGACAAGACCAAGAGGGACAGGTACACACACACACACACTGTCCTATGATCAGACAAGACCAAGAGGGACAGGTACACACACACACACACACACTGTCCTATGATCAGACAAGACCAAGAGGGACAGGTACATACACACACACACACACACACTGTCCTCTGATCAGACAAGACCAAGAGGGACAGGTACACACACACACTGTCCTATGATCAAACAAGACCAAGAGGGACAGGTACACACACACACACACACACACACACACTGTCCTCTCATCAGACAAGACCAAGAGGGACAGGTACACACACACACACACACACACACTGTCCTATGATCAGACAAGACCAAGAGGGACAGGTACACACACACACACACACACTGTCCTCTGATCAGACAAGACCAAGAGGGACAGGTACACACACACACACACACACACACACACACACACACACACACTGTCCTCTGATCAGACAAGACCAAGAGGAACAGGTACACACACACACACACACACACACACACACACACTGTCCTCTGATCAGACAAGACCAAGAGGGACAGGTACACACACACACACACACACACACTGTCCTATGATCAAACAAGACCAAGAGGGACAGGTACACACACACACACACACACACACACACACTGTCCTCTGATCAGACAAGACCAAGAGGAACAGGTACACACACACACACACACACACACACACACACACACACACACACACACACACACACACTGTCCTCTGATCAGACAAGACCAAGAGGGACAGGTACACACACACACACACACACACACACACACACACACACACACACACTGTCCTATGATCAAACAAGACCAAGAGGGACAGGTACACACACACACACACTGTCCTCTGATCAAACAAGACCAAGAGGGACAGGTACACACACACACACACACTGTCCTCTGATTAGAGTCTAAAAGAGGGTGGAACACACTGAGATCTACCACATACACATACACACACATGAATACACACACACATATACACACACTCTTACACACACAAATACACACACGGATACACACATACACACACACTCATACACACACATATACACACACACTGAGATCTACCACACACAGACACACACACTTATATACAGACACACACACTTATATACACACACACACACACACACGAATACACACACACATACACACACACTCTTACACACACACACAAATACATACACGGATACACACATACACATACACTGAGATCTACCACACACAGACACACACACTTATACACACACACACACACACACACACTGAGCTCGCTCCAGTAAACTTTGGGGTGGTGTGACTCGGAGGGTTTCTGTCGCCCCCTGCAGGCAGTCTGAGATGGAGGAAGCGGTGGCCGCTCTGAAGGAGAAACACGAGCGAGAGAAGAACCTTCTGATGGAGGAGAACCGTAAGCTGACGGCGGAGACGGACAAGGTGAGCTCTGTCTACCCCGTACATCTGCTGCTCCTCTAACTCCGCCCCTTTTAATCTAACCCCGCCCCCTTTATCCAGCTCTGCTCCTTCGTGGACGACCTGACGTCCCAGAACCGACAGCTGGAAGACGAACTGCAGGACCTGTCCTCTAAGAAGGAGAGCGTGGCACACTGGGAGGCACAGATCGCCGAAATCATCCAATGGTGAGTCTCAGTCTGGTGATCGGAGGCCATGATTGGCCAATGAGGCGGCGCTATCCACCGAGGCGGCGCTATCCACCAGGGGCCGCTATCCAGCAGTGGATGAAGTACTCACTTTTTGTACTTAAGTAAAAGTAAAAGTATCAATAAAAAAATCTACTTAAGTAAAAGTACAAAAGTATTTGGTGTAAATTTTACTTTTTAAGTAAAAAGTAAAAGTATTTGATCATAATTCAAATGTTATTTGTTGTGCTATAGGGTGTCACCATGGTAACCAGGATAAATACTCTGCAGGGGTGTGACCCCCCTCTCCCGCCTCTTTTGGTCCACAAAAAAAATAAATAAATAAAATAAAAGTAAAGGGGACAAGTCAAGCTATCCTCTTAAAGGGCCAGCGTATGGGCCGCCAAAATGGAGGAAAATGATACTTATTTTTAAAAATGTTTTGGGGGAGAGGCCCCAAAACATTTAACATTTAAGTATCGTGGATCAACAGTCCAGAGCAATGGAGAGTGTGGAAAAGAGGTGAAGAAGCGTATGCAGGCAGGCTAGAACGGGTGGAGGAAAGTATCAGGTGTGATGTGTGACAGAAGAGTTTCAAATAAAATAAAAAGGAAAAGTGTACAAAACCGTGGTGAGAGCGGCCATGCTGATTGGTCTAGAGACAGTGTGGTGAGAGCGGCCATGCTGATTGGTCTAGAGACAGTGTGGTGAGAGCGGCCATGCTGATTGGTCTACAGACAGTGTGGTGAGAGCGGCCATGCTGATTGGTCTAGAGACAGTGTGGTAAGAGCGGCCATGCTGATTGGTCTAGAGACAGTGTGGTGAGAGCGGCCATGCTGATTGGTCTAGAGACAGTGTGGTGAGAGCGGCCATGCTGATTGGTCTGGAGACAGTGTGGTGAGAGCGGCCGTCCTGATTGGTCTAGAGACAGTGTGGTGAGAGCGGCCGTGCTGATTGGTCTACAGACAGTGTGGTGAGAGCGGCCGTGCTGATTGGTCTACAGACAGTGTGGTGAGAGCGGCCGTGCTGATTGGTCTAGAGACAGTGTGGTGAGAGCGGCCGTGCTGATTGGTCTAGAGACAGTGTGTTGAGAGCGGCCGTGCTGATTGGTCTAGAGACAGTGTGGTGAGAGCGGCCGTGCTGATTGGTCTAGAGACAGTGTGGTGAGAGCGGCCATGCTGATTGGTCTAGAGACAGCGTGGTGAGAGCGGCCATGTTGATTGGTCTAGAGACAGTGTCACTGAGGAAAAGACAGGAAACAGAGATGTTTGTAGCAGAGATGAAGATGCTGAGGATCTCTCTGGGAGTGACCAGGATGGACAGGATCAGAGGAACAGCACATGTTAGAGGTTTTAAAGTCAGAGAGGTCAGACTGAGATGGTTTGGACATGTGTAGAGGAGAGAGAGAGAGTACATCAGAAGAAGGATGCTGGGTTTGGAACCACCAGGAAAGAGGACTAGAGGAAGACCAAAGAGGAGGTTCATGGATACAGTGAAGGAAGACATGAAGATAGTTGGTGTGACTGAAGAGGATGCAGCAGATAGGGTTAGATGGAAGAAACTGACTTGATGTGGCGCCCCCTAAAGGGAAAAGCCAAAAGAAGAAGAAGAGGGGGGATGCGCCCAGTCACTATGTATTGGCTTTTACAAAAATGTAAAACACACTTTTAAAAAGTAGCGAAGTAAAAGTACAGATATTTACTCTTAAAATGTAGTGAAGTAAAAGTAAAAGTACCGGTCTTAAATTTTAATTAAGTAAAGTACAGATACACAATTTTTTTACTTAAGTACAGTAACGAAGTACATTTACTTCGTTACATTCCACCACTGCCGCGGTCCCCTGCGGCGGCGCTCACTGACACGCTTCTTTCTTCAGGGTCAGCGATGAGAAGGACGCTCGCGGCTACCTTCAGGCTCTGGCCACCAAGATGACGGAGGAACTGGAGACGCTCCGTAGTTCCAGTCTGGGAACCAGACCTCTGGTAAGAACCGGGACGGGTTGTGATGGCAGCGAGGCGTGCCAGCACCTCTAAACCTGATTGTTCTTTTACCCGCCTGTGTGTTAGCCCGAGCCCACCAGGAAGCCCTGGCCTCCTATTGGTGGGGATAAAAGGGTGAGTGTGTGTGTGTGTGTCGTCACAGCTGGGCTGCATCACGCTTGCATGGCACCATGGCAACGCCGAGCTGGACTGGATTTATATTCAAAATAAAAACAACAGCCGCCATTTTTATTTAAGCATGGCTTAAGATGACGTTACCATAGAAACGGATAAGAGGTGTTTGGGACCAGGTTGTTAGGGTAACAGCCTCAGCAGCCCGGCCGAGGCTCCCCTCACCCCCCCGGCTCCGTCCTCCAGCTCACCCAGGAGTGTCGTTGCATTTTAAAAAGCATGGGTTTCTAAAATGCGTACGACACTTGTTGGTGATTGCGCGGTCGTTAGTAAAACGATTCAATGCCAAACAGGAAGTGTTCTGGTTGGGGAAGCGGGGTTTTGAGATTAGAAAGAGGCCGACAAGTGAACCCACCCCAACATGATCCCCATCCTCGTAGAGATTAGAGGTAAGATCAGGCCTAAAAAATCCAGCCAGACCCGAGCTCCGTGAAGTTGGCACCTCTTGAAAAAAAATATAAACGAAAATTAACAAAGAATATGTCAAGCGTTTGTGCTGTAAAATTTTTCTTTAATTGAAAGAAATAAAATTGGACGGTGATGTCATCAGCCCCTCCTTCCGCCTAAAAATGCGAGAAAAATTATAAAAATGGTGGGAATCATTTGTGCTATTTTAGTTTATTTAAATTGTAGGAAAAAGATTTGGACGATGACGTCATCAAAGATGGCGACGTCCAGAAGTAAATAAAGGTTTGGATGACGTCATCGTTCAAATTGTTTTTCTTAAAATTTAAATAAACTAAAACAGCACAAACAAAAATTTTTACAGCACAAACGATTGACATGTTTTTTGTTTATTTTTGTTTATATATTTTTTTTATGAGGGGACAACTTCACGGAGCTCCAGACCCAGACCCGTGGGTATTAAAGCCCGACCTAGCCTGACCAATCAGCTTGATTTGTGGACCCGAAGCGAACCCGAAATGTCTTTTTTGTGAGGACTCAGGAGGAGGAGGGGTGGAGCGGGGGGTGATTTATGATAACAAATTAAACAAGACAATATAAATATTTACATCTTTTATTGGGACGGGGTCCCTTTAAGAGACTAGTTTACATCATTGAAGGATAAATTTAAGGTGGTTTGTCATTTTAACGGGTTGAAAATTGGGGTATAAACCAGCAGGGGTACGTCCTTAAGAACCCACCTTCTAGCGCCCTCTATGTTTTATAACAGGTATTTCTGACTTTAGTTTTAACACATTATTTTAATACATGTTTATAAACATAGATTTATTTTTCAAAAAGCCAGAGAGAGAAGCAGGTCGGGTCAGGTCGGGTCGATTCGGGCTTAAGATCTGACCTCTGGTAAAAATGAGGGGTTCCAAAAAAATGAAACCATACAGGCTTTAATGAGTGTGGGGACCCTGAGGGGATTCCTCACCCCTAACCCTGTATAAACAATATGAGGGGGGCTCGTTTTCTCTCCTTTTAAACCAGCAGTAAACTCCTCCCACTCTTTGGTGATTGGTTAGTCTAGTTTATGAAAACATTCAAGGATTCACACCAATGAGGCTCCCATCCCTTAAACCTGTGGTCGGCACCCCTCCTGCATGCAGATACCCATAGTTTATACTTTATTTTTTTAATGATTTTTTTACCCACCCTGGTTAGGGTTGCCTAAGGGGCAAGAGGTTAGAATTCAGGGGTGGGTTAGGGGTGGGTTAGGGCTTAGGGTTTCCCCAGTACCTCCCACCGTTAGGGGGTTGGGTTCAGGGTGGGTAGGGGTTAGCGTATTGTTTACCCAGTGCCACCCACCATTAGGGGGTGAGTTTAGGGGTTAGGGTTAGGTTTGGGGGGTTTAGAGACGGGTAAGGTTTAGGTTAGCAGAGGGAGACAGTTTACAATTTAATGTCCCCCAGTGGGAGGGGCCAAACACACGAAACCAGGATCTACGTTCCTACCCTCACCATGGTAACCAGGATCTACATTCCTACCCTCACCATTGTAACCAGGATCTACGTTCATACCGTCACCATGGTAACCAGGATTTATGTTCCTACCCTCACCATGGTAACCAGGATCTATGTTCCTACCCTCACCATGGTAACCAGGATCTACGTTCCTACCCTCACCATGGTAACCAGGATCTACGTTCATACCGTCACCATGGTAACCAGGATCTACGTTCCTACCCTCACCATGGTAACCAGGATCTAGGTTCCTACCCTCACCATGGTAACCAGGATCTACATTCCTACCCTCACCATGGTAACCAGGATCTACGTTCCTACCTTCACCATGGTAACCAGGATCTAGGTTCCTACCCTCACCATAGTAACCAGGATCTATGTTCCTACCCTCACCATGGTAACCAGGATCTATGTTCCTACCCTCACCATGGTAACCAGGATCTACGGTCCTACCATCACCGTGGTAACCAGGATCTATGTTCCTACCCTCACTATGGTAACCAGGATGTACATTCCTACCCTCACCATGGTAACCAGGATCTACGTTCCTACCCTCACCATGGTAACCCACCATGGTTGGGGTGGGTCGGGGTTAGCGTATTGTGGGACCCACCATTAGGGGGTAGATTTGGGGGTCAAAGGGCGTTTAGGGGTGGTTTTAGCGAGGAAGGAATCGCTTGCAAGCAATTATCATTTTTATTATTGAACCATTTTCATTTATTTTCATTTCTTTTTTTTTAATTAGTTTAATTTTCATCAGGATTTTCATTTATTTAAATTAAGGTTAGATTTTTAAAAACCTCCCTCAAGAAGACCCTGAGGTGTTCCCCGTCCAGCAGGTCCGGGGTCTACCTCTGGGTCCCCTCCTGGTGGGACAGAACACCTCACCAGAGAGGGAGGCATCCTAACCAGATGCCCGAACCTCCCCATCTGGCTTCCACCACATCTTACAATGTTAGGACGTCTCTAAGGATGTCATCCAGCAGCTCTGATTGGCTGACTGCATGCATAGCTGTTACCGTGGTAACGTGTGTCCCTATCCCGATCCAGGACCCCCTGTGGAAGGTGCGACGCAGCCAGAAACTGGACATGTCCGCCCGTCTGGAACTCCAGTCGGCTCTGGACGCGGAGATCCGAGCCAAGCAGATGGTTCAGGAGGAGCTGCGGAAAGTCAAGGCGTCCAACGTCAGCCTGGAGAGGTGATTGGTTAAACTAGAGCGGGTTAGACTCCGCCCACCGCTACCTTTCCTCACCTGGTTCCGTCTGCGTGTCCGCAGCAAGCTGAAAGAGTCGGAGGAGAAGAGCCGGGAGATGGTGGAAGAGATGGACCACCTGAAGAAGGAGATGGAGGAGAGTCGCACCCGCTCCGAGAAAGGTAACCGTGACACACACACACACACACACACACATTCATTCCTAGGAGCCAATCAACCTGGCATGTTTATTTTAGAGAGCGTGAGGAAACCAGAGAAAATCCATACACACACACAGAGAACATGCAAACTACACACAGAAAGAACAGTGTTCTAAGCCACGCCCCCACCTGGGAATCAAACCCTGACCTTCTTGCTGTGATGCCACTGTGCTACCCTCCGTGCCGCCCTAGCCTCGATTAATCCATTCCAGAGTTCAGATCGTTAACCTCTGGTAATTGGCTAACGAGTGGCCGCCTCCCCCTTACATCACCGTGACAACCTGGGTAACCGTGACGACCCGGGTAACCGTGACGACCCGGGTAAACACGACACTAACCGTGACATGACGACCTGGGTAAACACCACACGACGACCCGGGTAAACACCACACCACATTCATCTACTTGTTTTGTGTTATTTTGATGTGGGCGTGGCCAACATCAACCTGCTGTGGTACCGGTCTTTGGGTGTTCCCGACCCTCCCCCCTCCGTCTTCCTGGGTGTCTTAGTGGTACCGGTCTTTGGGGGTTCCCGGCCCTCCCTCCCTCCGTCTTCCTGGGTGTCTTAGTGGTACCGGTCGTTGGGGGTTCCCGGCCCTCCCTCCCTCCATCTTCCTGGGTGTCTTAGTGGTACCGGTCGTTGGGGGTTCCCGGCCCTCCCCCCCTCCGTCTTCCTGGGTGTCTTAGTGGTACCGGTCTTTGGGGGTTCCCGGCCCTCCCTCCCTCCGTCTTCCTGGGTGTCTTAGTGGTACCGGTCGTTGGGGGTTCCCGGCCCTCCCTCCCTCCATCTTCCTGGGTGTCTTAGTGGTACCGGTCTTTGGGGGTTCCCGGCCCTCCTTCCCTCCATCTTCCTGGGTGTCTCAGTGGTACCGGTCGTTGGGGGTTCCCGGCCCTCCCTCCCTCCGTCTTCCTGGGTGTCTTAGTGGTACCGGTCGTTGGGGGTTCCCGGCCCTCCCTCCCTCCTTCTTCCTGGGTGTCTTAGTGGTACCGGTCTTTGGGGGTTCCCGGCCCTCCTTCCCTCCATCTTCCTGGGTGTCTCAGTGGTACCGGTCGTTGGGGGTTCCCGGCCCTCCCTCCCTCCGTCTTCCTGGGTGTCTTAGTGGTACCGGTCGTTGGGGGTTCCCGGCCCTCCCTCCCTCCATCTTCCTGGGTGTCTTAGTGGTACCGGTCTTTGGGGGTTCCCGGCCCTCCCTCCGTCTTCATGGGTGTCTTAGTGGTACCGGTCGTTGGGGGTTCCCGGCCCTCCCTCCGTCTTCCTGGGTGTCTTAGCCGTACCGGTCGTTGGGGGTTCCCGGCCCTCCCTCCGTCTTCATGGGTGTCTTAGCCGTACCGGTCGTTGGGGGTTCCCGGCCCTCCCCCCCTCCCCCCCTCCCCCGTCGTCCTCGGACCACCCTCTTTAATCTCTCTCTGTGTTCAGGTCTGAAGCTCCCGGACTTCCAGGACTCCATCTTTGAATACTTCAACACGTCTCCGTTGGCTCCGGATCTAAACTTCAGAGTAAGTCTCTGTTTCCTGTTTCTCCTCCAATCCGATCGCTACAGGTCGCATACTGATGATGTCACACAGATCTCAAGTTCTTGTTGCTTGTTTGTTTTGTTTGTTTTTTTTATTGTAACGTTGAGGCGTCAGTTTGCTCCGCCTCCTCTCTGCTCGCCCTATGGGAAGAAGTAAGTCCGCCCGGCTGTTACCCACAATCCTCTGTCCGTCTGTCTGTGTGTCCAACCGCCGTTACCGTGGTTACAGCCGACCACACCCGTACCGCACAGCCACATCCATGTTGTTCAGAACTCCACCTCCCACGATGCCTCACTTCACTTGATTAGAATGAATGGTTTCACTGGTAATGAGGGGGGGTACGGTGGTCACCATGGTAACCAGTGGGTACGGTGGTCACCATGGTAACCAGGGGGTACGGTGGACCCCCGCCGTACCGTACTGCCGTTCATTCACCAGGTGGCGCTGCACTAGGGCAATCACACACACTACCATCCACACACATTACCATCCATCCACACACACACATACAACCATCCACACACACAACCATCCACACACTCAACCATCCATCCACACACACACACAACCATCCACACACACAACCATCCACACACTCAACCATCCATCCACACACACACACAACCATCCACACACACAACCATCCATCCACACACTACCATCCACACACACAACCATCCACACACACACACACACACTACCACCCACACACTACCACCCACACACTATCATCCATCCACACACACACACACACACACACACACACACACTACCATCCATTCACACACACTACCATCCACACACACACACACACACTACCACCCACACACTATCATCCATCCACACACACACACACACACACACACACACACACACACACACACACACACACACTACCATCCATTCACACACACTACCAACCATTCACACACACTACCATCCATTCACACACACTACCATCCACACACACACACACTACCACCCACACACTACCATCCATTCACACACACACACACACACACACACACACACACACACACACACTACCATCCATTCACACACACACACAACCATCTATCCACACACACACACACTACCATCCATCCATACACACACACACACACACACACACAACCATCTATCCACACACACACAACCATCCATCCACACACACACACACACACACACACACACACTACCATCCACACACATTACCATCCATCCACACACACACATACAACCATCCACACACACAACCATCCACACACTCAACCATCCATCCACACACACACACAACCATCCACACACACAACCATCCACACACTCAACCATCCATCCACACACACACACAACCATCCACACACACAACCATCCATCCACACACTACCATCCACACACACAACCATCCATCCACACACACACACAAAAATCTATCCACACACACTACCATCCATCCACACACACACACACACACACACACACACACACAAACATCCACACACACTACCATCCATCCACACACACAACCATCCATCCACACACACACTACCATCCATCCATCCACACACACACACACACACTACCATCCATCCATCCACACACACACACACACACACACACTACCATCCATCCATCCACACACACACACACACACACACACACACACTACCATCCATCCACACACACACACACACACACACACACACACACACACACACACACACACACACTACCATCCATCCATCCACACACACACACACACACACACACACACTACCATCCATCCACACACACACACACACACACACACTACCATCCATCCACACACACACACACACACACAACCATCCATACACACACACACACACAACCATCTATCCACACACACAACCATCTATCCACACACACACAACCATCCATCCACACACACACAACCATCAATCCACACACACACACACACACACACACACACACAACCATCTATCCACACACACACAACCATCCATCCACACACACACACACAACCATCCATCCACACACACACTACCATCCATCCACACACACTACCATCCATCCACACACACAACCATCTATCCACACACACAACCATCCACACACACACTACCATCCATCCACACACACAACCATTCACACACACTACCATCCATCCACACACACTACCATCCATCCACACACACAACCATCTATCCACACACACAACCATCCACACACACACTACCATCCATCCACACACACACACAACCATTCACACACACTACCATCCATCCACAAACACTACCATCCATCCACACACACTACCATCCATCCACACACACACACACACAACCATCCATCCATCCACACACACACACACACACACACACACACACACACACACACACACACACACACACACACACACTACCATCCATCCATCCACACACACACACACACACACACACTACCATCCATCCACACACACACACACACACACACACACTACCATCCATCCACACACACACACACACACACACACACACACAACCATCCATACACACACACACACACACACAACCATCTATCCACACACACAACCATCTATCCACACACACAACCATCCACACACACACTACCATCCATCCACACACACAACCATTCACACACACTACCATCCATCC
Source organism: Neostethus bicornis (assembly GCA_902685375.1). Classification (NCBI taxonomy): domain Eukaryota; kingdom Metazoa; phylum Chordata; class Actinopteri; order Atheriniformes; family Phallostethidae; genus Neostethus; species Neostethus bicornis. The sequence goes on from CACRXE010000043.1 coordinate 94,175, forward strand.
ACACACACTACCATCCATCCACACACACAACCATCTATCCACACACACAACCATCCACACACACACTACCATCCATCCACACACACAACCATTCACACACACTACCATCCATCCACAAACACTACCATCCATCCACACACACACACACACACACAACCATCCATCCATCCACACACACACACACACACACACACACACACACACACACACACACACACACACACACACACACACACACTACCATCCATCCATCCATCCATCCATCCACACACACACACACACACACACACTACCATCCATCCACACACACACACACACACACACACACACACACACACACACACACACACACACACACTACCATCCATCCACACACACACACACACACACACACACACACAACCATCCATACACACACACACACACACAACCATCTATCCACACACACAACCATCTATCCACACACACACAACCATCCATCCACACACACACAACCATCAATCCACACACACACACACACACACACACACACACACACACACACACACACACACACACACACACACACACACAACCATCTATCCACACACACACAACCATCCATCCACACACACACACACAACCATCCATCCACACACACACTACCATCCATCCACACACACTACCATCCATCCACACACACAACCATCTATCCACACACACAACCATCCACACACACACTACCATCCATCCACACACACAACCATTCACACACACTACCATCCATCCACACACACTACCATCCATCCACACACACAACCATCTATCCACACACACAACCATCCACACACACACTACCATCCATCCACACACACAACCATTCACACACACTACCATCCATCCACAAACACTACCATCCATCCACACACACTACCATCCATCCACACACACACACACACACACACACAACCATCCATCCATCCACACACACACACACACACACACACACAACCATCCATCCACACACACACACACACACACAACCATCCATCCACACACACACAACCATCCATCCACACACACTACCATCCATCCACACACACACACACACACACAACCATCCATCCACACACACACACACACACACACACAACCATCCATCCACACACACTACCATCCATCCACACACACTACCATCCACACACACACACACTACCATCCATTCACACACACTACCATCCATTCACACACACTACCATCCACACACACACACACTACCACCCACACACTACCATCCATCCACACACACACACACACACACACACACACACACACACACACACACACACACACTACCATCCATTCACACACACACACACACACACACAACCATCCATACACACATAACCATTCATCCACACACACACACACAACCATCTATCCACACACACACACACACTACCATCCATCCATTCACACACACACACACACACACACTACCATCCATCCACACACACACACACACACACACACACACACACACACACACACACACACACTACCATCCATCCACACACACACACACACACACACACACAACCATCCATCCACACACACACACACACACACACACACACACACACACACACACAACCATCTATCCACACACACAACCATCTATCCACACACACACAACCATCCATCCACACACACACACACACACACTACCATCCATCCATCCACACACACACACACACACACACACACTACCATCCATCCATCCACACACACACACACACACACTACCATCCATCCACACACACACACACACACACACAACCATCCATCCACACACACACAACCATCCATCCACACACACACACACACACACACAACCATCTATCCACACACACACACACACACACACACAACCATCTATCCACACACACACACAACCCATCCATCCATCCACACACACACACACACAACCATCCATCCACACACACACACACACACACACACAACCATGTATCCACACACACAACCATCTATCCACACACACTACCATCCATCCACACACAACCATCCATCCACACACACAACCATCCATCCACACACACACTACCATCCATCCACACACACAACCATCCACACACACACTACCATCCATCCACACACACAACCATCCACACACACACTACCATCCATCCATCCACACACACACACACACACACACACACACTACCATCCATCCACACACACACACACACACACACAACCATCCATCCACACACACACAACCATCCATCCACACACACACACACACACACACAACCATCTATCCACACACACACACACACACACACACAACCATCTATCCACACACACACACAACCCATCCATCCACACACACACACACACACACACAACCATCCATCCACACACACACACACACACACAACCATCCATCCACACACACTACCATCCATACACACACACTACCATCTCTCCACACACACACACACACACACACACACACACACACAACCATCCATCCACACACACACTACCATCCATCCACACACACTACCATCCACACACACACTACCATCCACACACACACTACCATCCACACACACACTACCATCCATCCACACACACACACACACACACACACAACCATCTATCCACACACACTACCATCCATCCACACACACAACCATCCACACACACACTACCATGCATCCACACACACACACACACACACACACAACCATCCATCCACACACACACAACCATCCATCTACACACACACTATCATCCATCCACACACACAACCATCCACACACACTACCATCCATCCACACACACACACACACAACCATCGATCCACACACACACAACCATCCATCCACATACACACACACACACACACACACACACACAACCACACTATCATCCATCCACACACACTACCATCCATCCACACAAACACTACCATCCATCCACACACACAACCATCCATCCACACACACACAACCATCCATCCACACACACAACCATCCATCCACACACACAACCATCCATCCACACACACACACACACACACAGACATTAGCAGACAATTCCTCTATAATTTATTATTATGTATGTTTTTGATGGAAACCAGAGGAAACCCACACATACATGGGTAGAACATACAAACTACACACAGAAAGACCAGTGTTCCAAGCCACGCCTCCACCTGGAACTCAAACCCTGACCTTCTTGCTGTGATGCCACTGCGCTATCAACCGTGCCGCCCTAGCCTTGATTAATCCATTCCAGAGTTCAGATCGTTAACCTCTGGTAATTGGCTAACGAGTGGCCCCGCCCCCTTACGTCACTCTGGATTGGTGTGATTTTCAAAATGGCCGACAAAGACGTTTTTAAGTAGTCAATTGGATGAAAGACAGGTGTGCTGGACCGCCCACCTGGTTGATCATCGTTAATTATCTGTTACCGATTGATTAGTACGTCCTAGTTATCGATTAATGTATCCTAGTAACTGATTGATTAGTACGTCCTAGTTATCGATTAATGTATCCTAGTAACTGATTGATTAGTACTGCCTAGTTATTGATTAATGTATCATAGTAACTGATTGATTAGTACTGCCTAGTTATCGATTAATGTATCCTAGTAACTGATTGATTAGTACGTCCTAGTTATTGATTAATGTATCCTAGTAACTGATTGATTAGTACGTCCTAGTTATTGATTAATGTATCCTAGTAACTGATTGATTAGTACTGCCTAGTTATCGATTAATGTATCCTAGTAACTGATTGATTACCGTATTAACTACCATACTGTAGTGTCTGGGGTTGGGTTATACATCCACTAGGTCAGGGACTGGTTTAGTGTCTGACAGTATTTTCACAATAAAACCAGCCTGAAAAACTGTCTTTTTTAATTAATAATAATAACTTTATAACATGGAAACATTCTCTCTGGTTGCTATGGTAACGGTAAACATACCTTCAAAATAAAAGACAAAAATAAAGTGAATAAAAATACCAGTTAGGCTCCTTCACAGTAAAACTAGATCAATGGGAGTTGTGAGTTTGTTTTGCTGGAACCAGACAGTCCCATCTTGACCTGAAACCTGTAGAGCAGACATGTCCAAAGTCCGGCCCGGGGGCCAAATGCGGCCTGTTGTCAATTTTCATTCGGCCTGCTGCCTCCGTCATAAAATCAATAGAGCCTGGCCCGCGTGTAGAATTACGTCATACACCTGCGTGTTCTAAATGCTGCCGTCTAGAGGCTAAAATAGGAACAGCAAATTAGTATGTGAGCCCCCCCAATTTTCTAAAATGGCGGCAAATAATAAAAGGAGGAAAAAAAAGAATCTAGCACGTTTAACCAGTCTAAACTAGTGGTTACCAAAGCATGCCATCCATCTGATCCTCAGGGGCGACTCCAGGATTTTCTAAAAGGTTTTATGTCTATGATCTCATGCGCCCCGCCACCCCCACCCCTCGGATCCGGCCCGCTTATCAAACGTTAGAACTCAATGTGGCCCGCGGGTGAAAAAGTTTGGCCACCCCTGTCGTACAGTGTTTCTGAGGTCCAGCCTGCCTCGGGACTCCCCTTAAAGAAGCTTCCTATTGATCCACGTTTTTTACTCATTTTGATCATTTAAAGGTTTAAATTTAACGAGATGATTCGTTAAAGATGAGTCATTGACGGATGGAAGGAAGAAAATCCGGTGACTTTTCAAAATAAAACACTGTTATCACAATGATTATTCCGTCCCGTTCCGTCATCTTCCGCTTGTTCCGAGGTCAGGTAGCAGGGGCAACAGCCTTAAACGGGCAGCCCAGGCCTCTCTCTCCCCGGCTGCATCCTCCAGCTCACCTGGAAGGATCCCGAGTCGTTCCCCGGTCAGCTGTGAGACATAGTCTCTCCAGCGGGTCTGGGGTCTGTCCCTTGGTCACCTCCTGGTGGGACGTGTCCAAAACACCTCGCCCGCGAGGCGCTCGGGGGGCATCCTGACCAGATGCCTGAATCACCCCATCTGGCTCCTCTCGACCTGGAAGAGGAGCGGCTCGACACCGAGCTCCTCCCCGATGGCAGAGCTCCTCACCCGATCTGAGTGAGAGCCCAGCCACCCTGCGGAGGAAGCTCATTTCGGCCGCTTGTACCCGCGATCTCATTCTTTCGGTCACCACCCACAGCTGGTTACCATGGTGAGGGTAGGAACGTAGATCCTGGTTACCATGGTGAGGGTAGGAACGTAGATCCTGGTTACCATGGTGAGGGTAGGAACGTAGATCCTGGTTACCATGGTGAGGGTAGGAACGTAGATCTTGGTTACCATGGTGAGAGTAGGAATGGTGATCCTGGTTACCATGGTGAGGGTAGGAACGTAGATCCTGGTTACCATGGTGAGGGTAGGAACATAGATCCTGGTTACCATGGTGAGGGTAGGAACATAGATCCTGGTTACCATGGTGAGGCTAGGAACGTAGATCCTGGTTACCATGGTGAGGGTAGGAACGTAGATCCTGGTTACCATGGTGAGGGTAGGAAGCTAGATCCTGGTTACCATGGTGAGGGTAGGAACATAGATCCTGGTTACCATGGTGAGGGTAGGAACATAGATCCTGGTTACCATGGTGAGGGTAGGAACATAGATCCTGGTTACCATGGTGGGGGTAGGAACGTAGATCCTGGTTACCATGGTGAGGGTAGGAGCGTAGATCCTGGTTACCATGGTGAGGGTAGGAACATAGATCCTGGTTACCATGGTGAGGGTAGGAACATAGATCCTGGTTACCATGGTGAGGGTAGGAACATAGATCCTGGTTACCATGGTGAGGGTAGGAACGTAGATCCTGGTTACCATGGTGAGGGTAGGAACGTAGATCCTGGTTACCATGGTGAGGGTAGGAACGTAGATCCTGGTTACCATGGTGAGGGTAGGAACGTAGATCCTGGTTACCATGGTGAGGGTAGGAACGTAGATCCTGGTTACCATGGTGAGGGTAGGAACGTAGATCTTGGTTACCATGGTGAGGGTAGGAACGTAGATCCTGGTTACCATGGTGAGAGTAGGAACGTAGATCCTGGTTACCATGGTGAGGGTAGGAACATAGATCCTGGTTACCATGGTGAGGGTAGGAACGTAGATCCTGGTTACCATGGTGAGGGTAGGAACGTAGATCCTGGTTACCATGGTGAGGGTAGGAACGTAGATCCTGGTTACCATGGTGAGGGTAGGAACATAGATCCTAGTTACCATGGTGAGGGTAGGAACGTAGATCCTGGTTACCATGGTGAGGGTAGGAACGTAGATCCTGGTTACCATGGTGAGGATAGGAACATAGATCCTGGTTACCATGGTGAGGGTAGGAACGTAGATCCTGGTTACCATGGTGAGGGTAGGAACATAGATCCTGGTTACCATGGTGAGGGTAGGAACATAGATCCTAGTTACCATGGTGAGGGTAGGAACGTAGATCCTGGTTACCATGGTGAGGGTAGGAACATAGATCCTGGTTACCATGGTGAGGATAGGAACATAGATCCTGGTTACCATGGTGAGGGTAGGAACGTAGATCGACTTGTAAATTGAGAGCTTTTCTTTTTGGCTCAGCTCTCTCTTTACCACGACGGACCGATGCAGCGTCTTAGTTATTGCTGACGCTGCACCGATCCGCCTGTCAATCTCCCGCTCCATCCCTCCCCCACTCGTGAACAAGACCCCTCCACTTGGGGCAGGACCCTGTCCCTGACCTGCAATGATTTTTATTGATCCATTTAAAAAGCATCCTCTGGTGCACAAAATACGGTACTATTATTTATTTATTTATTTTGGTCGCATTGTAAATTTACATTAAAGAAAGTTACTTTTTTTTTCTGAAATTGTATTTTATTTACCAAGGGACCGAAAAGATATCAGCTGAAGTAAACGCTTATTACACCGGCCCTTTTTTCAAATCATATAAGTAAATATTCAGAAATCCATCATAATACATAAAATAAAAAAATAATACAATTGTTACTTTAAATTCATTAGAATTTAACCATCAAGACTTTCATATTTTTTAAGCAATAAAAACTTAAATTTCTTCTTTAAACAGAAAAGATTGGAACATAATTTAAGTTCATCATCACAATAATTCCAAAGATCTTTATTACCGTAATTTCACGACCATAAGGCGCACCTAAAAGTCTTAAATTTTCTTCAAAATGAGCGGTGCGCCCTATCTGATTTGTGATTGGTGGACGTATTAGAGAACCATCAGGCGGACGCAGTTGAAAACATGAGAATGTTAAAGGGTGAAGTGTGTGTGTGGATTATGTATAAAAGAACAGGTGTGTTCTTTATGCAGAACATTGAAAATGGAAAAGAGACACGCTTATGAAGCTCAGTTTAAACTGATGGCGATCAGCAGCGCCGGGCGAGTTACGCCACAGTTTGCCAGTGGATTGTAGATGCTTGGGCTAACGTGTCTGCTGGCACTGTTGTCCGAGCTTTCCCAAAAGCAGGCATCATTTCCGAGGAGCTGCACGGTTCAGAAAGTGACTCTGACAGCGTAGAAAGTGAACCTGCGAGGTTGGATTTAGAGCAGCTGTTAGATTCTGAAACAGAGGATGAGGACTTGGATGGATTTGATAAATGACTTTATGACGACTGTAAATAATATTTACAACCGGATTCCAAAAAAGTTGGGACACTTTAGAAATTGTGAATAAAAACTGAATGCAATGATGTGGAGGTGCCAACTTCTAATATTTTATTCAGAATACAACATAAATCACAGGTCAATAGTTTAAACTGAGAAATTGTATGATATTAAGGAAAAATATACTCATTCAAAATTTCATGGTGTCAACAAATCCCAAAAAAGTTGGGACAAGAACCTATTAGAGGCTGGAAAAAGTCATTTGAGCATACAACAAACACCTGGAAGACCAATCAGCACTAATCAGGTCAATTGGCAATATGATGGGTATAAAAAGTGCTTCTCAGATTAGCAGTGTCTCTCAGAAGCCAAGATGGGTAGAGGATCACCAACTCCCACAATGTTGCGTAAAAAGATAGTGGAACAGTATCAGAGAGGTGTTACCCAGCGAAAAATTGCAAAGAGTTTGCAGTTGTCATCATCAACTGTGAATAATATCATCAGAAGATTCAGAGAATCTGGAAAAATCTCTGTGCGTAAAGGTCAAGGCCGGAGAACCATACTGAATGCCCGTGATCTCCGGGCCCTTAAACGACACTGCATCAAAAACAGGAGTGCTACTGTGAAGGAAATCACAGCATGGGCTCAGGAGTACTTCCAGAAACCATTGTCAGTGAACACAATCCACCGTGCCATCCGCCGTTGCCAGCTGAAACTCTATTCTGCAAAGAAGAAGCCATTTCTAACAAAGATCCACAAGCGAAGACGTTTTCACTGGGCCAGGAGTCATTTAAAATGGAGTGTGGCAAAATGGAAGACTGTTCTGTGGTCAGACGAATCACGTTTTGAGGTTCTTTTTGGAAATCTGGGGCGCCATGTCATCAGGACCAAAGAGGACAGTGACAACCCAAGTTGCTATCAACGCTCTGTTCAGAAGCCTGCATCTCTGATGGTATGGGGTTGCATGAATGCGTGTGGCATGGGCAGCTTGCACATCTGGAAAGGCACCATCAATGCAGAAAAATATATTCAGGTTCTAGAGCAACATATGCTCCCATCCAAACGTCGTCTCTTTCATGGAAGACCCTGCATTTTTCAACAAGATAATGCCAGACCACATTCTGCATCAATCACAACATCATGGCTGCGTGGGAGAAGGATTCGGGTACTGACCTGGCCAGCCAACAGTCCTGATCTTTCACCTATAGAAAACATTTGGTGCATCATTAAGAGGAAGGTCAGACAAAGAAGACCCAAGACGATTGAACACTTAGAGGCCTGTATTAGACAAGAATGGGAGAACATTCCTATGTCTACACTTGAGAAGCTGGTCTCCTCAATGCCCAGACGTCTGTTGAGTGTTCTAAGAAGAAGGGGGGGTGTCACACAGTGGTGAAAATGGCCTTGTCCCAACTTTTTTGGGATTTGTTGACACCATGAAATTTTGAATGAGCATATTTTTCCTTAATATCATACAATTTCTCAGTTTAAACTATTGACCTGTGATTTATGTTGTATTCTGAATAAAATATTAGAAGTTGGCACCTCCACATCATTGCATTCAGTTTTTATTCACAATTTCTAAAGTGTCCCAACTTTTTCGGAATCCGGTTTGTAAATAAAAACAACCAAACTCAGTTTTACTCCTGATCTATTTTTAAATACACACGTCTAAGTGCGTATGCGTGCGTCTATGTGTATATGTGTGTGTTGTTGTAAGGTGGACTTACAAAGTAGAGGATATGTATATAAAACCCACGCCCTATCATCAGGTCTGTTAAATACAGAGCACGCAAAATTTGGACTGCGCCTTTTAATACGGTGCGCCCTGTGGTCGTGACAATACGGTATTTTATCTTTATCCAATTATTCCAAATCAGATTTTTCCTCCTTTATTTGTACATATTGGTATTTATTTTCTAAGTAACTCTGAAGCCATGTTAATGCAGCTCATTAAAAACCAAATCTGTCTAGTTTGCTCAGTAATATATTATGATCTATAGTGTCAAAAACTTTCTTAAGTCTATGAAAATACCAATACCATAATTACCGTAATTTCACGACCATTAGGCGCACCGTACAAAAAGGCACAGTCTCTGTCACACACCGCCTTACAACAACACACACACAAGCATGCAAATGTGTGTATTAAAAAATAGATCGGGAGTAAAACTGAGTTTGGTTGTGTTTTATTTAAGTAGTAACGATACTAAACAAGCACATTACCGGTAATAGTCTTTATTCAAATCCATCAAAGTCCTCATCCTCTGTTTCAGAGCAGGTCCACTTCGCCCCTCGCTGTCAAAGTCACTGTCTGTACTGTGCGGCTCCTCAGAAAGGATACCAGCTTTTGAGAAAGCTCGGATAACAGTACCAGCAGACACGTTAGTCCAAGCATCTACAATCCATTGGCAAACTGTAGCGTAACTCGCCCGGCGCTGCCTTCCACCCTTCGGTCATCCATCGCTCCCACGCCGCTCACACTTCACTCTTTAACGTTCTCATGCCTTTTCTTTCAGGTCCGCCTCGCGGGCACCGCGTTTTCTTTTAGGTCCGCCTTTTCTCACACACAAGGTGCACCGCACAAAAAGGTGCACCGCTCATTTTGAAGAAAACCTAAGACGTTTATATGAGCCTCATAGCCGTGAAACTACGGTAGTTTGTCACTAAGAAGCTGTAATACTACATCTATTTAACCTAGTTACAACCTTATGTAACCTAGTAATTAATTAATGTATCCATAGTAACTGATTAATTAGTCCATGTTTGTATCCATAGTAACGGGACGTCCCGATCTGCTGATTAATTATAATTAATTATTCATGACCTCGGCTCGTTTTACTTGCAGACATCCGATGTAGACTCCGCCCCCTTGAAGCCTGAGACCACACCCACGTCTCCCAGTGAGGTGAGTTGTCATGGTAACCAGCTGTAGTTACCGAACCTAAGCGGTTTTGTTTACAGGACGGGAAAGCGGCGCCGGAACCTGGGAGCCCCTCCCCCACGTTCCCTTCCATGACCACGCCTAAGGTACGGTGACTCACCTGAACCGGCCAATCAGGTTCAGCTCAGCGGTTAACGTTCTGTTTCCGTTTCAGCCCAAAGCTCATCAGCTGAGCATCCGCAGCTTCACCACGCCCACCCAGTGCACCCACTGCACCTCGCTGATGGTCG
>CACRXE010000043.1:112500-212500 GCA_902685375.1 Neostethus bicornis
TTAAAAATTTTTAAAAATGTATGAAAAATTTTTTCAAAAATTTGATGTGAAAAATTTTCATAAAAAAATTTCCCAAATTTAAAAAAAAAAAAAAAAAAAAAAAGAAAATTTAACAAATTTTTTAAATGATAAAAAATTTTTTTAAAAAATGATGAAATCCTGAAAAAATTCTGACTTCAAGTCGTCGTCCCCATGACGACGTGATGATGTCATCACATCGTCGTCCCAGCGACGCTCTGATGATGTCATCGCTCCTCTCTGGCCCCGCCTCCAGTCTGATGATGTCATCGCTCCTCTCTGGCCCCGCCTCCAGTCTGATGATGTCATCGCTCCTCTCTGACCCCACCTCCAGTCTGATGATGTCATCGCTCCTCTCTGACCCCACCTCCAGTCTGATGATGTCATCGCTCCTCTCTGACCCCACCTCCAGTCTGATGATGTCATCGCTCCTCTCTGCCCCCGCCTCCAGTCTGATGATGTCATCGCTCCTCTCTGACCCCACCTCCAGTCTGATGATGTCATCGCTCCTCTCTGACCCCACCTCCAGTCTGATGATGTCCTCGCTCCTCTCTGACCCCACCTCCAGTCTGATGATGTCATCGCTCCTCTCTGACCCCACCTCCAGTCTGATGATGTCATCGCTCCTCTCTGGCCCCGCCTCCAGTCTGATGATGTCATCGCTCCTCTCTGACCCCACCTCCAGTCTGATGATGTCATCGCTCCTCTCTGACCCCACCTCCAGTCTGATGATGTCATCGCTCCTCTCTGGCCCCACCTCCAGTCTGATGATGTCATCGCTCCTCTCTGGCCCCGCCTCCAGTCTGATGATGTCATCGCTCCTCTCTGGCCCCGCCTCCAGTCTGATGATGTCCTCGCTCCTCTCTGACCCCGCCCACAGGTCCAGTGCTACGAGATCACGCGTGCCAAGCCGCTCCATAAGAAGCTGTGGGAGGTTCAGGCGCCCGGCGTGGTCCAGTGGTTGGGCATGCTGCGTGAGCGTCTCTGCGTGGGTTACCCGTCCGGGTTCGCCCTCCTCGCCCTGCAGGGCGAGTCGTCGCCCATCAGCCTAGTGAACCCCGCCGACCCCAGCCTGGCGTTTTTATCGCAGCAGCCGCTGGACGCCCTGCACGCCCTGCAGGTCGGCGCCAACGAGCTGCTGCTCTGCTTCAGTCAGCTCGGCGTCTACGTGGACGGGCACGGCCGGCGGGCGCGACCATACGAGATGATGTGGCCGGCGACGCCCACCGCCTGTTGTATGTATCTAACACACACACACTTATACACACACATATACATACACACGTACACACACACTCTCATACATACACACATATACACACGTTCATATACACACACACTGTCATACACACACATACTCATACACACACATACTCATACACACACACACATATATTGTACACACACTCTCATACACACACTCATATATACACACACTCTCTCATATACCCACACTCATATACATACGCTCAGATACACTTTCATACACACACACACACTGTCATACACACACACATACTCTCTCATATACACACGCACACTCTGATACACACACACTCTTATATACACACACACTCATACACACATATATATATACTTTAGATACATATACAGATACACACACTCTGCATGTTCTAACTCCTCCCACTAGAGTCTGGCTCCTCCCACTAGAGTCTGACCCCTCCCACTAGAGTCTGACCCCTCCCACTAGAGTCTAACTCCTCCCACTAGAGTCTGGCTCCTCCCACTAGAGTCTGACCCCTCCCACTAGAGTCTGACTCCTCCCACTAGAGTCTGACTCCTCCCACAAGAGTCTGACTCCTCCAACTATCGTCTGACCCCTCCCACTAGAGTCTGACTCCTCCCACTAGAGTCTGGCTCCTCCAACTATCGTCTGACCCCTCCCATTAGAGTCTAACTCCTCCCACTAGAGTCTGACCCCTCCCACTAGAGTCTAACTCCTCCCACTAGAGTCTAACTCCTCCCACTAGAGTCTGACTCCTCCCACTAGAGTCTGACTCCTCCCACTAGAGTCTGACTCCTCCCACTATCGTCTGGCTCCTCCCACTAGAGTCTGACTCCTCCCACTAGAGTCTAACTCCTCCCACTATCGTCTGGCTCCTCCCACTAGAGTCTGACTCCTCCCACTAGAGTCTGACTCCTCCCACTAGAGTCTAACTCCTCAAACTATCGTCTGACCCCTCCCACTAGAGTCTGACTCCTCCCACTAGAGTCTGACCCCTCCCACTAGAGTCTGACTCCTCCCACTAGAGTCTGACTCCTCCAACTATCGTCTGACCCCTCCCACTAGAGTCTAACTCCTCCCACTAGAGTCTGACTCCTCCAACTATCGTCTGACCCCTCCCACTAGAGTCTAACTCCTCCCACTAGAGTCTGACTCCTCCAACTATCGTCTGGCTCCTCCCACTAGAGTCTGACTCCTCCCACTAGAGTCTGACTCCTCCAACTATCGTCTGACCCCTCCCACTAGAGTCTGACCCCTCCCACTAGAGTCTAACTCCTCCCACTAGAGTCTGACTCCTCCCACTAAAGTCTGACTCCTCCCACTAGAGTCTGATTAACACCTGTGTCTCTCTTTCCTCAGGTTCTAACTCCTCCCACTTGACGGTTTACAGCGAGTACGGTGTGGACGTCTTTGATATCCACACTGCGGAGTGGGTGCAGACCATCTCTCTCTGCAAGGTACCCACTTTTATTCATCCTGGTTACCATGGTGAGGGTAGGAACGTAGATCCTGGTTACCATGGTGAGGGTAGAAACGTAGATCCTGGTTACCATGGTGAGGGTAGAAACATAGATCCTGGTTACCATGGTGAGGGTAGGAACGTAGATCCTGGTTACCATGGTGAGGGTAGAAACGTAGATCCTGGTTACCATGGTGAGGGTAGAAACATAGATCCTGGTTACCATGGTGAGGGTAGGAACGTAGATCCTGGTTACCATGGTGAGGGTAGAAACGTAGATCCTGGTTACCATGGTGAGGGTTGGAACATAGATCCTGGTTACCATGGTGAGGGTAGGAACGTAGATCCTGGTTATCATGGTGAGGGTAGGAACGTAGATCCTGGTTACCATGGTGAGGGTAGGAACGTAGATCCTGGTTACCATGGTGAGGGTAGAAACGTAGATCCTGGTTACCATGGTGAGGGTAGGAACGTAGATCCTGGTTACCATGGTGAGGGTAGGAAGGTAGATCCTGGTTACCATGGTGAGGGTAGGAACTTAGATCCTGGTTACCATGGTGAGGGTAGGAAGGTAGATCCTGGTTACCATGGTGAGGGTAGGAACGTAGATCCTGGTTACCATGGTGAGGGTAGGAACATAGATCCTGGTTACCATGGTGAGTGTAGGAACATAGATCCTGGTTACCATGGTGAGGGTAGGAACGTAGATCCAGGTTACCATGGTGAGGGTAGAAACGTAGATCCTGGTTACCATGGTGAGGGTAGGAACGTAGATCCTGGTTACCATGGTGAGGGTAGGAACGTAGATCTTGGTTACCATGGTGAGGGTAGGAACGTAGATCCTGGTTACCATGGTGAGGGTAGGAACGTAGATCCTGGTTACCATGGTGAGGGTAGAAACGTAGATCGTGGTTACCATGGTGAGGGTAGGAACGTAGATCCTGGTTACCATGGTGAGGGTAGGAACGTAGATCCTGGTTACCATGGTGAGGGTAGGAAGGTAGATCCTGGTTACCATGGTGAGGGTAGGAACGTAGATCCTGGTTACCATGGTGAGGGTAGGAACGTAGATCCTGGTTACCATGGTGAGGGTAGGAACATAGATCCTGGTTACCATGGTGAGGGTAGGAACGTAGATCCTGGTTACCATGGTGAGGGTAGGAACATAGATCCTGGTTACCATGGTGAGGGTAGGAACGTAGATCCTGGTTACCATGGTGAGGGTAGGAACATAGATCCTGGTTACCATGGTGAGGGTAGGAACGTAGATCCTGGTTACCATGGTGAGGGTAGGAACGTAGATCCTGGTTACCATGGTGAGGGTAGGAACGTAGATCCTGGTTACCATGGTGAGGGTAGGAACGTAGATCCTGGTTACCATGGTGAGGGTAGGAACATAGATCCTGGTTACCATGGTGAGGGTAGGAAGGTAGATCCTGGTTACCATGGTGAGGGTAGGAAGGTAGATCCTGGTTACCATGGTGAGGGTAGGAAGGTAGATCCTGGTTACCATGGTGAGGGTAGGAAGGTAGATCCTGGTTACCATGGTGAGGGTAGGAACATAGATCCTGGTTACCATGGTGAGGGTAGGAACATACTGTAGATCCTGGTTACCATGGTGAGGGTAGGAACATAGATCCTGGTTACCATGGTGAGGGTAGGAACATACTGTAGATCCTGGTTACCATGGTGAGGGTAGGAACATAGATCCTGGTTACCATGGTGAGGGTAGGAACTTAGATCCTGGTTACCATGGTGAGGGTAGGAAGGTAGATCCTGGTTACCATGGTGAGGGTAGGAACGTAGATCCTGGTTACCATGGTGAGGGTAGGAACATAGATCCTGGTTACCATGGTGAGGGTAGGAACTTAGATCCTGGTTACCATGGTGAGGGTAGGAAGGTAGATCCTGGTTACCATGGTGAGGGTAGGAACTTAGATCCTAGTTACCATGGTGAGGGTAGGAACGTAGATCCTGGTTACCATGGTGAGGGTAGGAACATAGATTCTGGTTACCATGGTGAGGGTAGGAACATAGATCCTGGTTACCATGGTGAGGGTAGGAACGTAGATCCTGGTTACCATGGTGAGGGTAGGAACGTAGATCCTGGTTACCATGGTGAGGGTAGGAACGTAGATCCTGGTTACCATGGTGAGGGTAGGAACATAGATCCTGGTTACCATGGTGAGGGTAGGAACATAGATTCTGGTTACCAAGGTTGATGGTAGGAACATAGATTCTGGTTACCATGGTGAGGGTAGGAACATAGATCCTGGTTACCATGGTGAGGGTAGGAACATAGATTCTGGTTACCATGGTGAGGATAGGAACATAGATCCTGGTTACCATGGTGAGGGTAGGAACATAGATCCTGGTTACCATGGTGAGGGTAGGAAGGTAGATCCTGGTTACCATGGTGAGGGTAGGAACGTAGATCCTGGTTACCATGGTGAGGGTAGGAACATAGATCCTGGTTACCATGGTGAGGGTAGGAACTTAGATCCTGGTTACCATGGTGAGGGTAGGAACGTAGATCCTGGTTACCATGGTGAGGGTAGGAACATAGATCCTGGTTACCATGGTGAGGGTAGGAACATAGATCCTGGTTACCATGGTGAGGGTAGGAACATAGATCCTGGTTACCATGGTGAGGGTAGGAACATAGATCCTGGTTACCATGGTGAGGGTAGGAACATAGATCCTGGTTACCATGGTGAGGGTAGGAACATAGATTCTGGTTACCATGGTGAGGATAGGAACATAGATCCTGGTTACCATGGTGAGGGTAGGAACATAGATTCTGGTTACCATGGTGAGGGTAGTTACATATTGGAGTCAGTAGGTGGCGTCACTCTTATTGATCCTCATGTTTTCTTTGTTTTGTTTTTTTTTTAGATCAAACCTCTGAATTTTGAAGGAACTTTAAATCTTTTAAACTCAGAAACTCCTCGTTTGATTTATTTCAGCAACGCCTCTTCGGGTGAGTGATTTACACACACACACACACACACACACACACACACACACCTCTAACCCTGTGTCTCCTCCACCAGAGGGCGACCTCACCATCCCGGAGACGTCGGATCACAGCAGGAAGTTAATGGTTCGAACTCGAAGCAAACGCAAGTTTCTGTTCAAAGTTCCTGAAGAAGAACGACTGCAGCAGCGAAGGTCGGTCCGCAAAAAAAAAAACACGAGTTTTACTAACGATAGGTAACAAAATGGAGAGAGGGAGGAGCCAATGTCTCACCCAATCAAACAGCGATGACAGCATCCGTCCTCCATGTTTGTAGTTCTATGTCTGTAACAAAGTAGATCCACAATCCTGTACGAGCGCCTCACTGGTGAGGTGTTCCGTCCCACCAGGAGGAGACCCAAGAGGCAGACCCCGGACCTGATGGAGAGACTATGTCTCACAGTTGGACAGAGAACACCTCAGGATCCTCCTGGGTGAGATGGAGGATGCAGTCGGGGTGAGAGAAGCCTGAGCTTCCTGTCTGAGGCTGTTCCTCATCAGATGAACTGAGGCACCGTCCCATTCCTGACCCAGAATTTGAAAAGTGGGAACGAGTCCGTATCGGGTAAATCATGGGGGAGAGGATTCCAAAGCTGAGGAGCAGAGAGACTGTAGGCTCCGCCCCCAATAGTAATGAGACGGGAGGGTGAGAGAAGAAGAAGAACGGAGAGAGAGAGAGAATGGAGATATGGAACAGGTCCAAGATGGAAGGCGGGGCCAAGTCCGAGAAGTAGGGCGGGGCCAGGTCCGAGAAGTAGGGCGGGGCCTGGTCTAAGATGTCGGATGGTTAGGTCTTCAACCTTAATCTTTGTTACGATGTCGGACCACCTTTTCAGCAGCCATTACCGCTTCAAGTCTTCTAGGAAGACCTCCAGGTGTCCATGTCCCCTCGGAGAGGTCATATTTTGGTGTTGGTCACCGGCTCTCAGTCTCCGCTCTAAGTCATCTCAAAGGTGTTCTATCGGGTCAGTCAGGTCTGGCGCTCAGTCATGTAGGAAGAGGACGCGTCCCATTCCAAACTGTCCCCATAGGGTTCGGAGCATGTCCGGTCGGCTCTCCGTCCGTCCGGTCGGCTCTCCGTCCGTCCGGTCGGCTCTCCGTCCGTCCGGTCGACTTTCCGTCCGTCTCCGTCCCCCCCGTCTCTCCGTCTGTCCGTCTCTCCGTCCCCCGTCTGTCCGTCTCTCCGTCCCCCCGTCTGTCCGTCTCTCCGTCCCCCGTCTCTCCGTCCCCCGTCTCTCCGTCCCCCCCGTCTCTCCGTCTGTCCGTCTCTCCGTCCCCCGTCTGTCCGTCTCTCCGTCCCCCGTCTGTCCGTCTCTCCGTCCCCCCGTCTCTCCGTCCCCCGTCTCTCCGTCCCCCGTCTCTCTGTCCCCCCGTCTGTCCGTCTCTCCGTCCCCCCGTCTCTCCGTCCCCCGTCTCTCCGTCCCCCGTCTCTCCGTCTGTCCGTCTCTCCGTCCCCCGTCTCTCCGTCCCCCGTCTCTCCATCCCCCCGTCTGTCCGTCCCCCCGTCTGTCCGTCTCTCCGTCCCCCCATCTCTCCGTCCCCCCGTCTCTCCGTCCCCCCGTCTCTCCGTCCCCCGTCTCTCCGTCCCCCCGTCTGTCCGTCTCTCCGTCCCCCCATCTCTCCGTCCCCCCGTCTCTCCGTCCCCCGTCTCTCCGTCCCCCCATCTCTCCGTCCCCCCGTCTCTCCGTCCCCCCGTCTCTCCGTCCCCCGTCTCTCCGTCCCCCCGTCTCTCCGTCCCCCCATCTCTCCGTCTCTCCGTCCCCCGTCTCTCCGTCCCCCGTCTCTCCGTCCCCCCTGACTCTGTCTCTTGTGTTCCAGGGAGATGCTCAAAGACCCAGAACTTCGGTCCAAGATGATTTCAAACCCGACCAACTTCAACCACGTTGCCCACATGGGACCAGGAGACGGCATGCAGGTCCTCATGGACCTCCCTCTGGTAACTCCTCCCCCTCCTCCTCCTCCCAGCATGATTTCCCCCTTCCTCTCACTGACCTCCTCTCTTCTCTCACCCCCCTGGTGCTCAGGTGGGTGACTTCCCCTCCGTCTCCCCCTCTCCCTCCCCTTCCTCCCGCCACACCCTCATCTCTCCACCTTCCAACTTTGAGCACGTCTATCATATGACGTCGGCGTCGGCCGGCGCCTTCTTGCAGAAAGACGCCTCCTCCTCTTCCTCCCAGCAGAGTCTCCTGCAGCCTTCCTCCTCCTCTTCCTCCTCTCCCTCCATCTCCTCTCTGGGTCGGGTAGGACACCTCTTTTCCTCCTCCTCCCCCTCCTCAAAACCAAGCTTCCAGAGTCTTAGAAAAAAAACGGAGGTTTAAACAGTCCGTCTTCTGATTGGTTAAATCTGGCTCCGCCTCCAAAATGTGTGTGAACCGTTTAAACCTTCCGTCTTCTGATTGGTTAAACCTGGCTCCGCCTCCAAAATGTGTGTGAACCGTTTAAACCTTCCGTCTTCTGATTGGTTAAACCTGGCTCCGCCTCCAAAATGTGTGTGAACCGTTTAAACCTTCCGTCTTCTGATTGGTTAAACCTGGCTCCGCCTCCAAAATGTGTGTGAACCGTTTAAACCTTCCGTCTTCTGATTGGTTAAATCTGGCTCCGCCTCCAAAATGTGTGTGAACCGTTTAAACCTTCCGTCTTCTGATTGGTTAAATCTGGCTCCGCCTCCAAAATGTGTGTGAACCGTTTAAACCTTCCGTCTTCTGATTGGTTAAATCTGGCTCCGCCTCCAAAATGTGTGTGAACCATTTAAACCTTCCGTCTTCTGATTGGTTAAATCTGGCTCCGCCTCCAAAATGTGTGTGAACCATTTAAACCTTCCGTCTTCTGATTGGTTAAATCTGGCTCCGCCTCCAAAATGTGTGTGAACCATTTAAACCTTCCGTCTTCTGATTGGTTAAATCTGGCTCCGCCTCCAAAATGTGTGTGAACCATTTAAACCTTCCGTCTTCTGATTGGTTAAATCTGGCTCCGCCTCCAAAATGTGTGTGAACCGTTTAAACCTTCCGTCTTCTGATTGGTTAAACCTGGCTCCGCCTCCAAAATGTGTGTGAACCGTTTAAACCTTCCGTCTTCTGATTGGTTAAACCTGGCTCCGCCTCCAAAATGTGTGTGAACCGTTTAAACCTTCCGTCTTCTGATTGGTTAAATCTGGCTCCGCCTCCAAAATGTGTGTGAACCATTTAAACCTTCCGTCTTCTGATTGGTTAAATCTGGCTCTGCCTCCAAAATGTGTGTGAACCGTTTAAACCTTCCGTCTTCTGATTGGTTAAATCTGGCTCCGCCTCCAAAATGTGTGTGAACCGTTTAAACCTTCCGTCTTCTGATTGGTTAAATCTGGCTCCGCCTCCAAAATGTGTGTGAACCGCCGGCTCAAGGCGGAGCAAAGTGTGTGCCAACATAGAACCTCGTGTGTTGTTTCCACTGGTGGGGTTTAGACCAGGGGTGGGCAAACTTTTTGGTCCGTGGGCCACATTGAGCTCCAACATTTGACCAACGGGCCGAAGCAGATGGAAAAATATAGAAAACACCTGCTTTCATTTTTGATGAAAATAAAGTTTGCTTCTCTGGTGCCAAAAGTAAACAACGAGCAGTAAAAGATGAAACAGTTTGCAGCAAATCAGTCTGTGGAGAGCGTTGTTTTTGACACTGTGCACACTGTTAATTTCGACAACGTGCGCATCACAGAGACACACACATTATAACGGGAGCAGTGATGTTGGTCTCCAGCACATTAAAGTCTAGAGTTAGTTTTTTGTGGTGATTCTCAGAATGGATCTGAGTGTAGGTCTGGTAAGTTGGATCTTTGTTGATTTTCATGATGCTGAAGGTCTGTTCACACACGGCGGTCGAGCCAAACAAAACCAACATCATCTACGCTTTCCGCCGGAGATTTAGAAACACAGCTTCACTGAGTGAAGCATGGAAATCATTTAGTTTCAGAGAGCTGAACTTCTCTTTTAAGACTGGGTCAAACAGTGAAGGGCAAACGTAGAGTAATACCCCTACACTTCACCTCAAACAAAGCCAATATAGCCCGAGTGCGCCATCTAGTGAGGAAACATTAAAATTGCAGGGAAAATAAAAACATTAACAAGGTTTATTTATTTAAATTTTTTCAAGTTCAGCAGCCAGATTAAACCGTTTGACGGGCCGTATGTGGCCCGCGGGCCACATACGGCCCGCGGGCCGTAGTTTGCCCACGCCTGGGTTAGAGAGACTCGGGTTGGTCAGGAGGAGAAGACACACACATTGTGGCGTAGACCAAACAGGAGAGCCTCTGTTCCTCATGTCAGGGAGACTGAAGACCACCGTTAATCCTGATCAAGATGTTTCTGTCCTGATAGAACTCAGACAGTCTATCAATCATCAGTCCTCTGACTGTCGTCAGGAACCTTCCTCTTGGTCTCGTGTCCTCGTAACCACAGCCTCAGATTGGAAGCCCAGGGTGTGGGTCAGGGAGGTGTTCCTTGTCCAGCTGTGAGACATAGTCTCTCCAGCAGGTCTGGGGTCTGACCGTGGGTCTCCTCCTGGTGGGACGGAACATCTCACCAGAGAGGCACTCGTATGGTTGATCTCCTCTTGAACTGGCTCAGAACTACAAACATGGAGGACAGATGCTGTCATCTCTGTCTGATTGGGTTCATAGGTCTCCTCCTGGTGGGAGACAGGCCTGAGGGTGGGGCATGAGAGCGAGGGCCTGGTGGCCGGGCTTTCACCCAAGGGGCCTGGGCGGGCTCCGCCCAAACAGGGGACATGGGCCACCCCTCCAGTGGGCTCAGGAGAGGCCATAGGGGTCGGGTGAAGAAGGTGATGGGCCATAAACAACGACAGGGACCCTACCCTGGCGGTCGGACCCTAGTACTTTAATAATCCCCTGTGCTGTATAGCACCGGGTATCATGCTGGTACCATGTTGGCACCGATGGTGGCAGTAACTGTCCTTCTCGAGGATACCAAGGCATGAGCTCATTGGTCCAAAGACGGCCATTTTACTTCTGAGCTATTCTGAAACTCCAGATCAATAAATCTGTTTATCATCAGGCTGCTGATCGCAATCTGAAACCTTCTGTGTGTGTGTGTGTGTGTGTGTGTGCCTGTCTGTGTGTGTGTGTGCATGTGTGCGTGTGTGTGTGTGTGCAGAGTGTGATGCCGTCTCAGGAGGAGCCTGCTAAGGATAAGCCCCGCCCACTGTCTTCCGTCTCCCGGCAACAGTGGAGCAAGTCTCACATCACCCGCACAGCATCAGGTAAATGCACACACACACACTCTCTCTCTCTCTCTCTCTCTCTCTCACACACACACACTCAAATGTGACTGTGTCACCAACTCTCTTTCTGATTGGTTTAGACTTTGGAGGCGGGGCTCGCAGCACCTGTGAGATGGAGGCGGATCTGGAGGTAAGAACCATCCAATCAGAGTGGTCTATATGAGGACGGTTAGTGTGATGTCATCATGACGTCGTTTCCGTGTCGGCTGCATCTCGATGTGATCGCTGTTGCTAAGAAACCAGTTTAGATTTAGTGGCTATAGAACTACAAACATGGCGGACGGTTTCCTCCAAAAAATATACATGTTAGGTTGATTGGCTGCTATGAAAGAGTGGGTGTGTGTGTGTGTGTGGCCCCTTGACAGACCTGTTCGGGGTGTATCCCGCTTCTCACCTGAAATCAGCCGGGATAGGCTCCGACACTCCTGCGACCCCGTTAAGAATAAACAGTTGAGAAACTAAATGTTACAAAGAACTACAAACATGGCGGACAGACACTTGTATTTGTGTCACTCTATCATCTCTGCTCTCTGATTGGGTAGGATGTTTTTACATCGTTGCAATCCTTGACCTAGTTGCTGGAGGAAATTAAAGCCTATGCTCTCGGTGGTGCCTTTAAATCCTAATGTCTTGATGTGCCACGGCCATCTCACCGCCGTCCCTAAACTCCTACAAAATGTTTCTAGTACTTCACTGCCCTCTAATGGTGAGGGAGTTCCCTAATCACAGAACTACAAACATGGCGGACAGCAGACGCTTGTATTTATGTCATACAATCATCTCTGCTTTCTGATTGGGTGGGACGTTTTCCGATTGCTGCAATCTTAAGAAAACTCCTGCAATCCTTGACCTAGTTGCTGGAGGAAAGAGAATTTGAGCAGAGCCACTAGATGGCGACAGAGTGACTGCGATGACATCACCACTAGCCGTCTCCATAGCAACCTTAACATCTTTATCTCTATTTTTTTCTCTCTTTCTCGTTCAGCCGGATTCAGACTCCACCAAACACTCGACCCCCTCCAACAGCTCCAACCCCCCCAGCCCTAACTCCCCGCACCGCACGCTGGACTCTCTGGACGCTGAACCCTGAGGCCCCGCCCACACATTCCTCGACTGAAGCTTTTAATGATAAGATTTTATTATGACAGAATGTCATGAGTTTATTTTTTTTTTCCTGCTGCTTTTATTTTGTTGAATAATTTTACCTGCTGGGAAGCCCCGCCCCCTCCTTTCCCCGTGGGACCAATCGCTTTCTGTTCTGTATTAATTAATAACTACTTCCTGTTTTTAGCACATGTTAGCAGCGCGGCTAACGATGGATGGCTAATTTTTAGACGGGATGTCTCACTACGGATTTAAAAAAAAAACACTGTATTAATTAATTTTAAGAGTTTTGTTAAGAGTTGCACATCATCATGGTTGTCGTAGAAGAAAAATCTTTGTTGATTTTGTCGGTGATGATTTTTGTCCTTTATGCCCCGCCCCTTTTAGCTTGCCACGCCCCCTACCTATCTGAGCGCGGCAGGTAAAAACACTACTGTTCCAGAATCACACCTTTAAAAAAAAAAAAATCTTTGTAATGATAAAAAATATTAGCAGCCAAAAAAAAAAACACAATAAACTGAGATTAAGAAAAAAGACTGAGTTTGTGGGTTAAATGAACACACACACACCTGGGTATACACACACACACACACACACACACACACACACGGACCTGCTGCCATAACGAGAAACAAAATGGAGGAACTAGAGGCGCTCTCTGTGATCCAGAAGGAATACAGAGAGGTGAGGTTGGGTTTCACTGAAACCGGGCTTCGTGGATTCGTTCCGAACTCCAGCTGTTCGTTCGCCGGGTTCCACGCCATCCGAGCGGATCAGGACGCCGCCACAGGTGGTGGAAATGGAGGGGCATCAAGGTGTTTCCCCGTTACGTATGATGTCATGAACGAAACTTAGGAGGTCAGACTATGAAAAAGATTTTTATTTCTGTTCAGAAGCAAAGAGGAGTGTCTTTTATTTTATAAGACAGTGATAAATAACCTGGTGGGGGCTCGATGCCATCCCCCCTCCCAACATGCCCTCAGACCCTCCCCCTCCCAACATGCCCTCAGACCCTCCCCGTCCCAACATGCCCTCAGACCCTCCCCCTCCCAACATGCCCTCAGACCCTCCCCGTCCCAACATGCCCTCAGACCCTCCCCGTCCCAACATGCCCTCAGACCCTCCCCGTCCCAACATGCCCCTCCATATGTCCAGTTTACAATCTGATGACTCTGTAGAATTCAGCCATCTTGTTTTTTGGACGGTCTGATACGGTCGTCATGGTGACGGTCCTGGATCAGTTTTTCCATCGAATTTGCTGCAAAAGAAAAGAAGAACGACTTTAAACGTTGTCGCCACGGCGATGAGGTTGATTTTTTTTTTTTTTTTTTCTCACAGTGTTTTTCAGCAGGTCGTTTATTTTTCTCTCCTCGTCCGAACCGCTTTCCACTTTACTCCGGTATCCTAGCAACAGCTGTCTATCCTTCATGTCCCGGAACGTCTGATTGGAGACGAGGTAAAAAAAACAACAACCTCAAGCTGATGTGATTGGTTCAGAGACAAACGACATCATCGGCCAATCAGAACGCTTACGTTGATGACGATGTCGTGACATTTGTGTTTCTGAGCTAAACTGATTCTCAGCTCCGCGTCGTCGACCAACGCCACGTACTCCTGCACCACCTGCCGGCGGGTAACCACAGCTCAGACCCCCACTATGACCACACCCACCCCGTATGAACCACACCACCCTCGCCACGTCTTACCGATGTGGGGGCGGAGTTTTTATGCAGAATGTCGACGACTCGCTGGAAACTCAAGGGCGATTTCATCCGTTTGTAACCCAGCCAGTTCTTACTGGTGAACAGGGCGTGCACGTCGTGCCACTCCTTCAGCTTCGCCCGCGCCGACAACGCCGTCGTGAAGAACTGCTTCTCGGACACCTGCGAGGAAAGATGGCCGCCGTCAGAGAAACGGAGTCTGACGCTGAGCGGATCCATGACGACAAACCCCGTTCTTACCCTGAAGGTCTGACGGACGTTTAACGGACTGCTGAAGGTTCCCTGAAACAGAAAACATCGTCTGATCCGGACTGATCGGGACGGCAGGCGGAACATCATCTATCCCAGAGGAGCAGAGGCTGAGGGGGCTGGGCTGACACCCCGTATCCATGACAACAGACCCCGTATTCCAGGCTAGGATAACAGAGGCTAACAGGCTGAGGGGGCTAGGATAACACCCCGTATCCATGACAACAGACCCTGTATTCCAGGCTAGGATAACAGAGGCTAACAGGCTGAGGGGGCTAGGCTGACACCCCGTATCCATGACAACAGACCCCGTATCCTAGGGTAGGATAACAGAGGAGCAGAGGCTGAGGGGGCTAGGCTAACACCCTGTATCCCTGACAACAGACCCTGTATCCCAGGCTAGAATAACAGAGGCTAACAGGCTGAGAGGGCTAGGCTAACACCCCGTATCCATGACAACAGACCCCGTATCCTGGGCTAGGATAACAGAGGCTAACAGGCTGAGGGGGCTAGGCTAACACCCCGTATCCATGACAACAGACCCCGTATCCCAGGTAACAGAGGCTAACCTCAGGCTCGGCGTAGTGATACATGCGGCGTGGTGACTCACCTCAGGCTCGGCGTAGTGATACATGCAGCGTGGTGACTCACCTCAGGCTCGGCGTAGTGATACATGCAGCGTGGTGACTCACCTCAGGCTCGGCGTAGTGATACATGCAGCAGTAGTAAAGCGTCGTGACCAGCGGCATGTTGATGATCGAAGCTCTTCGAGGATATTTCTGGAAGATCTGAACTTTCCCGTCGCGCTCCGCTTGTTTATCTGCTGCCTAGCAACAGAAAACAATCAATTCACTGAGCGTGTGTGTAAACTGGTTCCTGATCTGGAATCAGACCTCGATGATGATCTGTCGTTCCAGAAGGGTGTAATGATCCTGAACCAGAACCGAATCCTCGGAGGAAAACGGGAAGCTAAAAAAAAAGGTGTAGATTTTTTTTTCACCTGCAGGTGGCGCTCCATCGGGTACAGGTGTTTCCTACCTGAGGCAGTTCTTCAGGAAGTCCCGCCTCTTGTTGTCGTCGGTGATGTTTAGATGGTTTTTGTATCGAAGCAGCTGGAAAAACGTTTTATCGTCAAAATGAAATTAAATCGATTAATTAAGAGAGATTAACGAGGATTACGTACCGCTGCGTCCTCCATCCGGCCCAGAGACCTGAAGGACAGAAACACACGACATGTCTGACAGACGTCCAGCTGATGGCGCTGGTGTGTGATGGGTGTGTGTGTGATGGAGGTGTGTGATGGTGGTGTGTGATGGAGGTGTGTGATGGAGGTGTGTGATGGGGGTGTGTGATGGGTGTGTGTGATGGTGGTGTGTGTGATGGAGGTGTGTGATGGGGGTGTGTGTGATGGTGGTGTGTGTGATGGAGGTGTGTGATGGGGGTGTGTGTGATGGAGGTGTGTGATGGTGGTGTGTGTGATGGAGGTGTGTGATGGTGTGTGTGATGGAGGTGTGTGATGGGGGTGTGTGTGATGGTGGTGTGTGTGATGGAGGTGTGTGATGGGGGTGTGTGTGATGGAGGTGTGTGATGGTGGTGTGTGTGATGGAGGTGTGTGATGGTGTGTGTGATGGAGGTGTGTGATGGGGGTGTGTGTGATGGTGTGTGTGATGGAGGTGTGTGATGGGGGTGTGTGTGATGGTGGTGTGTGTGATGGAGGTGTGTGATGGGGGTGTGTGTGATGGAGGTGTGATGGTGGTGTGTGTGATGGAGGTGTGTGATGGTGGTGTGTGTGATGGTGGTGTGTGTGATGGAGGTGTGTGATGGGGGTGTGTGTGATGGAGGTGTGTGATGGTGGTGTGTGTGATGGAGGTGTGTGATGGTGTGTGTGATGGAGGTGTGTGATGGGGGTGTGTGTGATGGTGTGTGTGATGGGGGTGTGTGATGGTGTGTGTGATGGAGGTGTGTGATGGAGGTGTGTGATGGAGGTGTGTGATGGAGGTGTGTGATGGTGGTGTGTGATGGGTGTGTGTGTGATGGAGGTGTGTGATGGTGGTGTGTGATGGAGGTGGTGTGTGATGGGTGTGTGTGATGGAGGTGTGTGATGGTGGTGTGTGATGGGTGTGTGTGTGATGGTGGTGTGTGATGGGTGTGTGTGTGATGGTGGTGTGTGATGGTGGTGTGTGATGGAGGTGTGTGATGAGGGCGTGTCATCAGGGATACGGGGTGTTTTCTCATAGATAAGGGGGCGTGTCATCAGGGATACGGGGTGTTTTGTCATGGATAAGGGGGCGTGTCATCAGGGATACAGGGTGTTTTGTCATGAATAAGGGGGCGTGTCATCAAGGATACAGGGTGTTATGTCATGAATAAGGGGGCGTGTCATCAGGGATACAGGGTGTTTTGTCATGAATAAGGGGGCGTGTCATCAAGGATACAGGGTGTTATGTCATGAATAAGGGGGCGTGTCATCAGGGATACAAGGTGTTTTGTCATGAATAAGGGGGCGTGTCATCAAGGATACAGGGTGTTATGTCATGAATAAGGGGGCGTGTCATCAAGGATACAGGGTGTTATGTCATGAATAAGGGGGCGTGTCATCAGGGATACAGGGTGTTTTGTCATGAATAAGGGGGCGTGTCATCAAGGATACAGGGTGTTATGTCATGAATAAGGGGGCGTGTCATCAGGGATACAAGGTGTTTTGTCATGAATAAGGGGGCGTGTCATCAGGTATACGGGGTGTTTTGTCATGAATAAGGGGGCGTGTCATCAGGTATACGGGGTGTTATGTCATGGATAAGGGGGCGTGTCATCAGGTATACGGGGTGTTTTGTCATGGATAAGGGGGCGTATCAGACCTGAGCAGCTCCAGCAGCAGACTCTGATCTCCCATCTCCGTCAGGTAGTGGATGAAATGCCTGAGCGCCGTCTGTCGGGACTCCAGCTCCCGAAATAAAACGTCTGAGTGTGAGAAAGAAGAGCTCAGGAACTGGTCCAGGATGGAGACCCTAAAACCAGACCCCCTCACCTTTACTAAGAGTCCTCTTTAAATAGATCAGAACCTGAAAACCAAGAGTACGCGTCAGTCCTGTACGGTTACGGAAAGGAACGCTCAGTCGGCAGTTACCGCGGTGATGACGTTTCCGTCGTTAGCGGCAACAGCAAAATCCAGAAGCAGCAGCTTGTCCTGCAGAGAGCGGAACTTCTCCAGAGAGACCACCTGCAGACCCCAAACCACAGAGAACATGGAGTCCAGCAGAACCAGGTACCCCGTACAACAACGATCAGATTCTACAGGTTTTACACCAACAAAAAAATATTAAGTTTTATTATGAAAAAATAAATCAAAGAATTCAACGATGCTGCTGGATACCTGAACTTACACACAGGGAGCAATAAAGTATCTAAGCTACCTGGCTACCTACTTATCTAGCCATCGACCTAGCCAGCCACCTACCTAACTAGCCAGCCATCTACCTAACTAGCCAGCCATCTACCTAACTAGCCAGTCATCTACCTAACTAGCCAGACATCTACATAACTAGCCAGCCATCTACCTAACTAGGCAGCCACCAACCCAGCTAGCCAGCCATCTACCTAACTAGCCAGCCATCTACATAACTAGCCAGACATCTACATAACTAGCCAGCCATCTACCTAACTAGGCAGCCACCAACCCAGCTAGCCAGCCATCTACATAACTAGCCAGCCATCTACCTAACTAGCCAGCCATCTACCTAACTAGGCAGCCACCTACCTAACTAGCCAGCCATCTACCTAACTAGCCAGTCATCTACCTAACTAGCCAGCCATCTACCTAACTAGCCAGTCATCTACCTAACTAGCCAGCCATCTACCTAACTAGCCAGCCATCTACCTAACTAGCCAGCCACCTACCTAACTAGCCAGCCATCTACCTAACTAGCCAGCCATCTACCTAACTAGCCAGCCATCTACCTGACTAGCCAGTCATCTACCTAACTAGCCAGTCATCTACATAACTAGCCAGCCATCTACATAACTAGCCAGCCATCTACCTAACTAGCCAGCCATCTACCTAACTAGGCAGCCACCAACCCAGCTAGCCAGCCATCTACCTAGTTAGAACTCTACCTAGCTAGCCACCTACCTAGCCACCTAACTAGCTAGCCACCCACCTAGAAAGTCACCTACCTAGCTAGCCAGCCACCTATTTAACTAGCCAGCCATCTACCCAGGTAGACATCATCATAGAAGTTTAAATGAGTTATGAGCATGTGCAGAAGCGCCGCGCCTCTCATCTCGACGAGGTCTCACATCTCAACAGAACAGCGGCTCTAAAAACATGCACCATTGCGCCCTCATCAGGTAAAAAGAAGTGCTGCGTTACCTTTCCCTGCTGCAGCCTCTGAATCGTCTCCTCAGGCGACCAATCACTGACGTAGTCCTGAAATTAAAGAGTCATAGGGTCATCATGAGATTACTCAGAAAGGTAATCAGATTACAGCAGCTACCTTGTATTCAGATTTTGGTTTTCGGAGTTCCGGCGCGTAAAGCCGAGCGGATGATTCGCCGAGAGCTGAAAGGAGAAAAATATCTGTCGATCATCTCTTTCCGTCCTTCTCATTGGCCTTCGATCTTCTTGGTGGCTCCGCCCACTTACCGTCAGACAGATTCTGGAAATTTCCCGCTTTACTTTTTCCTACAAACAAGGAAACACGAGTCATACTCATTCCTCGGAGTTTAACGGTAGCAGCATCGTGGTGTTGGTTTACCGCCTCCTACCAGGAATCCTGTACGCCCCCACGTGCCCGCCCGATCACACCCATCCAATTCCCACCCCGTCATCAACCCTCATAGTGCCCATAGTTTAAACCAAGGTGCAGAGCCTGTAACGTGGCCATAACAACCAGAACACAGCATCACCATGGCAACAAGTCACCTTCCAAACGTTTGTTTACGTACAGCAGCTCTGTTAGGGTAAGACCTAGAGACCCCTCACCTTTGAACAGGGAGCTCAGGGAGAGTCCTGATTGGCTCTTTGTGATGGGCGGGGCGTCTGTGGGGATTCTGGGAAATGTCGGCTCTCTCTCTGCCTTCTGATTGGACGCTGCCGTCTCCTTCACGGACCAGGAAATACCTGAGAACACAGGTGTGTGTTACCCCAGCCAATCAGAGACAGAGATGTACGGTGGGGTACCGACTTACTGCCGACGGGTTCCCCGCTCCAGCTGACCTTCTCCACCTCGTCTTCATCATCATCATCCACCAAGCCTCGGATGTTATCCACCGCCTGTTTGGATTCCTTTAACTGAGACACACACACACACACCGGGATGACACGTCTGTACCTCACTCACACACACACACACACACACACACACACCGGGATGTCACATATGTACCTCACACACACACCGGGATGACACGTGTGTACCCCCCCACACACACACACACCAGTGATGGAACATAACAAAGTAAATGTACTTCTTTACTGTACTTAAGTAAAAAAATAGTGTATCTGTACTTTGCTTAAGTAAAATTTAAGACTGGTACTTTTACTTTTACTTCACTACATTTTTAGAGTAAATATCTGTACTTTTACTTCGCTATTTTTTAAAAGTGTGTTTTACATTTTTTGTTACATTTTCGTTCAGAAATTTGAAAAATACAGTTTTTTTTATTGCATCTTGAAGCCCCATCGTCAAAATCAAAAGAAGCAGTTGATCTGGAGAAGAAGTCATGAATCGAGAAACATTTTCCATTCATTCAAAAACCAAACATCAAATATAAACAAATTAAAAAGAGTCAGAAGATCGTTGTTTGTTGTGTTTACTTCTAAATAAAAAGTTGAGCCATCATTACACAGAGCAGGGGCGGTTCTAGGATTTTCCAAAGGAGGCCCCCCAGTCAGCAAAGCCAATATATAAAGACTGGGGGGTCTCCCCTCCCCCCCAAAACATTTTAAAAAATAAATGTCATTTTCCTCCATTTTGGAGCCCATTCACTGGCCCTTCTAGGGGATAGCTTGACTTGTCCCCTTTTATTTATTTATTTATTTTGTGGACCAAAAGATGCGGGAGAGGGGGGTCACACCCCTGCAGAGTATTTATCCTGGTTACCATGGTGACACCCTATAGCACAAAAAATAACGTTTGAATTATGATCGAATACTTTTACTTTTTACTTAAAAAGTCAAATTTACACCAAATACTTTTGTACTTTTAATTAAGTACAAAAAATGAGTACTTCATCCACCACTGACACACACACACCTGAATGTCATGTCTGTACCTCACACACACACACCGGGATGTCACACCTGTACCTCACACACACACCTGAATGTCACGTCTGTACCTCACACACACCGGGATGTCACGTCTGTACCTCACACACCTCTTCTTCCACCTCACTCTGAACCCCTCAGTCAGGCTAATGACTCTTCTATAATGAGTACTGAGTGTTAGACTGGCACACTACCCCCCGGCCGCCCCCTTCTGACTTTCTACTGCATTGCACTGCAGCAGGTAACCATGACAACACCAGGAGTGGGAGTAACTGGGGGATAGGTGTCTAACCAGGGACACTTGGGCATGATCTCAGCGGGAATCAAACCAGCAACTATGACCGAGATTCCCCTCCCTGGTACCACACACCGGTACCCGGGCGGTCACACACACCCGTACTTGGGCGGTCACACACCCGTACCGGGTGGTCACACACCCCCATACCGGGTGGTCCCACACACACCCGTAGCGGGTGGTCCCACCTGCATGTGGACCCCTCCCCTCTGTAGTCTGACTTACTCTGCTGAATTCATCATCTTCATCATCAAAAGTAAAAGCTTTAAACTTGGAGCCGTGCCAGTAGTCTTCCTCTTCTGTTTTATTCTTCATCATCTGAAAAAAAAAACGACGTATTGATCAAAGAAATCAAAAGTTATTGATCAGAAAAAATAATGTTTACTTTTTCTGTTGCTTCTTCTTTGAAGCTTCCGGGTTCGAAAGGGCTTCTTCTTCTTCTTCTTTAGTTTGCGGCATGAAGCACCAACCTGGGTGCATTACCGCCACCTACTGACTGTCACGAACCTCAAATCCTCCTCAATAACCCTGTACACCTCAAAAAAGTGTACAGGGCTTCGAAAGGGCTTCTGGGTGTTGTAGTGTTTTATATACCGGAAGTTTAACAAAGCGTTATTTAATTTTTAATATATAATTTACATTTTTTAATTAAAATTAACAAATGAATCATTAAAAATGTTTAGTTTTAAACATTCTACGTAATTTTAACAATTTTATTTATTTTTAACTGAATTTGGCGGAAGTGACGTAAAGGAAATAAAACAGCAAGAAAACGGCTAAATATATTTTTTTTAATTTTTCAATTGATATATTTTTTTATTTTAACAAACAGTTAATTTTTTTTTTTTTTTACAAAATTGTTGCTGATTTAAGAGATTATGAAGAAATCATTCTAAAAAAAAAAAAAGAATCATTCTGTTAAAAAAGAAATATTTATAATAAAAAGATTTTAAAAAATGGTTAAAGGAAAGTTTAAAATATTTTAAAAGAACTTTTAAATGTTCGTAAAAATGTTGAAAAATGTAAATAAAAAAACTCTAAAACCAACTAAAACCAACTTCAAATGGAACAGACCTGGAACAGCCCTTTGGTGGAACGCATGACAGTTGGTGGTGCTGTATGGAATGTGGGTTACCATAGCAACTAAGTCCCTAACAGAAAGACTTCTGTCTTTAAAACTCATTCACTAAAATAATAATAAATAAAAAAAAAATTTAAAGAGACAGAGTCAAGGGACAGGGTCAGGGACAGGGTCCTACCCCAAGTGGAAGAGTTTAAGTAACTAGGGGTCTTGTTCACGAGTGGGGGAAGTATGGAGCGGGAGATCGACAGGCGGATCGGTGCAGCATCAGCAATAACTACGACGCTGCATTGGTCCGTCGTGGTAAAGAGAGAGCTGAGCCGAAAAGCAAAGCCCTCGATTTACAAGTCGATCTACGTTCCAACCATCACCATGGTAACCAGGATCTACGTTCCTACCCTCACCATGGTAACCAGGATCTACGTTCCTACCCTCACCATGGTAACCAGGATATACGTTCCTACCCTCACCATGGTAACCAGGATCTACGTTCCTACCCTCACCATGGTAACCAGGATCTACATTCCTACCCTCACCATGGTAACCAGGATCTATGTTGCTACCCTCACCATGGTAACCAGAATCTACGTTCCTACCCTCACCGTGGTAACCAGGATGTACATTCCTACCCTCACCATGGTAACCAGGATCTACATTCCTACCCTCACCATGGTAACCAGGATCTACGTTCCTACCCTCACCATGGTAACCAGGATCTACGTTCCTACCCTCACCATGGTAACTAGCTGTGGGTGGTGACCGAAAGAATGAGATCGCGGGTACAAGCGGCCGAAATGAGCTTCCTCTGCAGGGTGGCTGGGCTCTCTCTCAGAGATCGGGTGAGGAGCTCTGCCATCCAGTAGGAGCTCGATGTGGAGCCGCTCCTCCTCCAGGTCGAAAGGAGCCAAATGGGGTGGTTCGGGCATCTGGTCAGGATGACCCCTGAGCGCCTCGCGGATGAGGTGTTTCGGGCACGTCCCACCCGGAGGAGACCTAGGGGCAGACCTCGGACCTGCTGGAGAGACTATGTCTCACAGCAGGCCGGGGAACGACTTGGGATCCTTCCAGGTGAGCTGGAGGATGCAGCCGGGGAGAGAGAGGCCTGGGCTACCCGTTTGAGGCTGTTGCCCCCACGACCCGACCCCGGAACAAGCAGAAGATGACGGAACGGAACTTAATAACCTGGATCATGTGTGTAGATAGAAGAACACACACAGAAAGTCTTCAGGACACCGGTCCTCTTTGGACCTGCAGGACCTGAGTTTGACATTTGCGGTCTAACTGGTTTATCAGTTTTGGTAACAATAGATTTTGGGTCTTCGTATAATCTCAGACCCATCCTCAGGTTTGCTGGTGTTAGCTCCTCCTCCTTAGGGGTTGAATAAACTCAGATTAGTTTATCTAGAATTAGTTCTCAGGTTGGGGGGGGCAGTGGTTAGCACTGTAGTCTTACAGCAAGCAGGTCTGGGGTTCAAGTCCTGGGTAGGATGAGGCTTTTACACACTGTCCTTCCTGTGTGTAGTTTGCATGTTCTTCCTGTGTATGTGTGGGTTTTCTCTGGTTTCTTCCAAAAACATACTTACATGTTAGGTTAATTGGCTGCTATAAAATTGCTCCTAGAAATGTGTGTGTGACCCTGCAACAGACTGGCGACCTGTTAGGGGTGTGTACGGCCTCTTGTGTTAAATCAATACACTCCGGCACACCCCGCAACCCTGTCAGGGATGGACAGTTCAGAAGGCAAACAAACAGTTCTTAGGTCCCGTCGGCCCCTTCCTCCATTTCCCTCCAGGGGGCGCCACAGCAAGTCAAATTTCTTCCATCTAATCATGTCTCTCACCACGCTGTCTCTAGACCAATCAGCATGGCCGCTCTCACCACGCTGTCTCTAGACCAATCAGCATGGCCGCTCTCACCACGCTGTCTCTAGACCAATCAGCATGGCCGCTCTCACCACGCTGTATCTAGACCAATCAGCATGGCCGCTCTCACCACGCTGTCTCTAGACCAATCAGTATGGCCGCTCTCACCACGCTGTCTCTAGACCAATCAGCATGGCCGCTCTCACCACGCTGTCTCTAGACCAATCAGCATGGCCGCTCTCACCACGCTGTCTCTAGACCAATCAGCATGGCCGCTCTCACCACGCTGTCTCTAGACCAATCAGCATGGCCGCTCTCACTACGGTTTTGGACACTTTCCCTTTCATTTCATTTTCTTGCATACCACTGTGTTTACCGCCATGAGGCAGAAAACCATGAAAAAAAACAAAAACAGAGAGAAATGTATTAAACTGTTTACTTCTGATTAAAAATTAATAAATAATTAAATGATTCGTTTACACTTCAGTAAAACGTAAACCTTTCAGTCAAGCAATCAACCAATCAGATCGTTTGTTTTATTCTGTAGGGACACTTCCTGTGTGGGCTTTTATTGTGAATTCACTGTGTTGCCCATGCGGGTGGGATGGCCCGGTGGGGAGAAGGAGACCCTCGTTGGATCGTCGAGGAGAGAGCGGACGCTACGAACGTCAACAACTGGCACTGGTCAGCAGGACGGTCAGACCGGGGTCACCTCACCTCCTCACTGCAACCCAAACTTTTTATTCACCTTCCTGGCATAGCCCACCAGTCTCCATAGCAACAGAACGTGTGTGGTTGCAGAGTTATTTTGGTGTGTAGGTCCCGTGACCCCGGTGGTTTAAATTTAACAGCTATGATGTCAGAGAGGGGGTGAGTAAGTGTGTGTTTCCCCCTCCCATCAGGACTGAGCGTGACGTCTCCTCCTGGTCGTCGGAGCGCCTCCACCAGCTGCTGCTAGGTGTGCAGGTGGAGGGCAGCGATGGGGTGTGCAGGGTCACGGAGGTCAGCCGTTTGGACGGAGAAGCTTCCATCAACAACCGCAAAGGAAAACTTTTCTACTTCTATGAGTGGCAGATCAGAGCCAACTGGCTGGGTTAGTGATGTCACACACACACACACACACACACACACAGAAAGACACACTGACACACAAACACACACACACACACACACATAAATACACACACTGATACACACACACTGACCCACACAATGACACACACACACAGAGAAACACACGCACGCACGCACGTACACACACACACTGACCCACACACACAAACACACACACACACACACACAAACACACACACACAAACAAGCTCTGACAGGTTAAAAAAAATGCAGCTGAGTTTCCACGGACACATGACAGAGTGGATCGAGTTGGAGGAAAGACTTACCATGGTGAGGGTAGGAACGTAGATCCTGGTTACCATGGTGAGGGTAGGAACGTAGATCCTGGTTACCATGGTGAGGGTAGGAACGTAGATCCTGGTTACCATGGTGAGGGTAGGAATGTAGATCCTGGTTACCATGGTGAGGGTAGGAACGTAGATCCTGGTTACCATGGTGAGGGTAGGAAAGTAGATCCTGGTTACCATGGTGAGGGTAGGAACGTAGATCCTGGTTACCATGGTGAGGGTAGGAACTTAGATCCTGGTTACCATGGTGAGGGTAGGAAAGTAGATCCTGGTTACCATGGTGAGGGTAGGAACGTAGATCCTGGTTACCATGGTGAGGGTAGGAATGTAGATCCTGGTTACCATGGTGAGGGTAGGAACTTAGATCCTGGTTACCATGGTGAGGGTAGGAACTTAGATCCTGGTTACCATGGTGAGGGTAGGAAAGTAGATCCTGGTTACCATGGTGAGGGTAGGAACGTAGATCCTGGTTACCATGGTGAGGGTAGGAATGTAGATCCTGGTTACCATGGTGAGGGTAGGAACTTAGATCCTGGTTACCATGGTGAGGGTAGGAACGTAGATCCTGGTTACCATGGTGAGGGTAGGAACGTAGATCCTGGTTACCATGGTGAGGGTAGGAACGTAGATCCTGGTTACCATGGTGAGGGTAGGAACGTAGATCCTGGTTACCACGGTGAGGGTAGGAACGTAGATCCTGGTTATCAAGGTGAGGGTAGGAACGTAGATCCTGGTTACCACGGTGAGGGTAGGAACGTAGATCCTGGTTACCACGGTGAGGGTAGGAACGTAGATCCTGGTTACCACGGTGAGGGTAGGAACGTAGATCCTGGTTACCATGGTGAGGGTAGGAACGTAGATCCTGGTTACCACGGTGAGGGTAGGAACGTAGATCCTGGTTACCACGGTGAGGGTAGGAACGTAGATCCTGGTTACCACGGTGAGGGTAGGAACGTAGATCCTGGTTACCATGGTGAGGGTAGGAACGTAGATCCTGGTTACCATGGTGAGGGTAGGAACGTAGATCCTGGTTACCATGGTGAGGGTAGGAACGTAGATCCTGGTTACCATGGTGAGGGTAACCAGGATCTACGTTCCTACCCTCACCATGGTAACCAGGATCTACGTTCCTACCCTCACCATGGTAACCAGTGTGGGTGGTGACCGAAAGAACAAGATGGCGGATACAAGCCGCTAAAATGATCTTCCTCTGCAGGGTTCTGGGGTCTCTCCCAGAGATAGAGGGAGGAGCTTGGAGTAGAGCTGCTGTTCTTCCAATTCATGAGGGTAGGAACGTAGATCCTGGTTACCATGGTGAGGGTAGGAACGTAGATCCTGGTTACCATGGTGAGGGTAGGAACGTAGATCCTGGTTACCATGGTGAGGGTAGAAACGTAGATCCTGGTTACCATGGCGAGAGTAGGAACTTAAATCGACTTGTAAATCAATTTGCTTTTCGGCTCAGCTCTTTCTTCACTACAACGGACCAACACAGCTTCCTAGTTATTGCAGACGCTGCACCGATCTATCCGTCGCTCTCCCGCTCCATCCTTTATTAAAATGAGGGAACTCTTCTTTCTTCTTCTGTGGTTTTCTTACAGGTACTTCCAGTAGAGGTGTGAAGTTTCGGGGCGTGGTGGACGTCGCTAACCTGTCTGATGAGAATGATGAAGACGATCTGGACGTGAGTGTATTTCCTCACACAGATTTTTACTATCAGTAAACATGTTGATCGTGTTCACCCCTTTCTTTCAGATTTCTGTGTCTCTGTGTAAAGATCAGCCCGCCACGCCTCTGCTGGACCTCATGAGAAGAGCCGGCGTCGAGGAGGTCCGAAAAGTTCTGGGGGAATACGTTCGCCAGCTTAAATCAGGTGTGGAAAAAACAATCAGATAAAATCACTCTGAACTTTAAATAACGGTGATTTTTTTAACCTTCCAGAGTTCAGTCAGGGGATGATCCTACCGCGTGCTGATGGACAGAAACCCCCTCCTCCACCACCTGCTCAGAAGAAGCAGGTGCAGAGCAACAAAACCCAGGTAACCTACAGACTCAAGGCTTCATGACGTGGTTTAAAGGAGTCATTGTTTTTATTCAGTCAGGATTTATAAAAACATTATCGACTCATTTTAAACAACATTCCGTGGCGTCGTATTCCGCTTATCTGGAGCCGAGTCGCCGGGGGTAACATCCCCAGACAGGAAGCCCAGGCTTCTCTCACCCCGGCTACATCCTCCATCTCACCCAGAAGGATCCTGAGGTGTTCCCTGTTCAGCTGTGAGACATAGTCTCTCCAGCAGGTCCAGGGTCTGCTTCTTGGTCTCCTCCTGATGGGATAGAACACCTCACCAGCGAGGGAGGCATCCTAACCAGATGACCAAATCTCCCCAAGTTCCTTCTCTCGAATTGGAAGAACAGCAGCTCTACTCCAAGCTCCTCCCTCTATCTCTGGGAGAGACCCCAGAACCCTGCAGAGGAAGATCATTTTAGCGGCTTGTATCCGCCATCTTGTTCTTTCGGTCACCACCCACACTGGTTACCATGGTGATGGTAGGAACGTAGATCCTGGTTACCATGGTGAGGGTAGGAACATAGATCCTGGTTACCATGGTGAGGGTAGGAACGTAGATCCTGGTTACCATGGTGAGGGTAGGAACATAGATCCTGGTTACCATGGTGAGGGTAGGAACGTAGATCCTGGTTACCATGGTGAGGGTAGGAACATAGATCTGGTTACCATGGTGAGGGTAGGAACGTAGATCCTGGTTACCACGGTGAGGGTAGGAACGTAGATCCTGGTTACCATGGTGAGGGTAGGAACGTAGAACCTGGTTACCATGGTGAGGGTAGGAACGTAGATCCTGGTTACCACGATGACGGTAGGAATGTAGATCCTGGTTACCATGGTGAGGGTAGGAATGTAGATCCTGGTTACCATGGTGAGGGTAGGAACGTAGAACCTGGTTACCATGGTGAGGGTAGGAACGTAGATCCTGGTTACCACGGTGACGGTAGGAATGTAGATCCTGGTTACCACGGTGAGGGTAGGAACGTAGATCTGATTACCATGGTGAGGGTAGGAACGTAGATCTGGTTACCATAGTGAGGGTTGGAACGTAGATCCTGGTTACCATGGTGAGGGTAGGAACGTAGATCCTGGTTACCATGGTGAGGGTAGGAACGTAGATCCTGGTTACCACAGTGATGAGTTGGTACTCCCACGTCTTTACAGATCGGTTTGATTGCTTTGAAGATGTAAACACAAGCATTTATATGACAATACCTTTATCTATCTTTATGGCAGATATACCCCACCCCGAAAAGCTCCTGTAGCCCCGCCCCCTCAGCGACCTGCAGCTTCGACATGGAGGAAACCTTCCAGACGTCTGCTGATGAGCTTTACAGAACCTTCATCACTCAGGAGGTAGAGAGGACACACACACACACACTGACACACACACACTTCCTGATGCGGACGCACAACCATGTCCGATCAGTTTGTGCAGGTGTTTACTCGCTCTCCAGCTGTGGTGGAGGGATGGACAGGCGGAGGCTTCCAGATGTTGGACGGCAGCGTCACTGGAAAGTTCACCCAACTGGTAAAGTTCTCAGCCAATCAGAGAGTAGAGATGCTATGAAGTTACCCTGAGGAATGAATGTGTGTGTATGTGTGCGTGGCCCTGAAACAGACAGGCGACTCATTTTGGGTGTATCCTGCCTCTGACCAGAAATCAGACGGTGTTCTGTCGAGATGAGAGTTTTGTAGACGCGACCAAACTCCGCTCTCCTCTACTTTGCGCCCTTGTTGTTTGCGATCTTCTCCATTTCACTGACACGTGATATTTATTTACACCCAACTCTGAGATTGGCACCTATGGGCTCTTGCCGGGCTGCACATGCGCTGGTTCGGTCACGCCCTCCGCCTCCCTCCTGACCATCCTACAAGAACAATCCTTCATTTCAATTCTAAAGTCGTAAGCTGGAATAGATAGCGAGGTGATCCCTGTACCCGATGGCTCAAAGTGATCGTGGGTGACCTCCAACTACTCAGAGTCACTGTCAATGAAGTAGAACAGCTGGAACGAGATCACCACTACTGGAAAAACTGGGTTCATCTGATTGGATCAAAGCACGGGGTCGTCATCACTGCTGCAAGGCAGCACCGAATTTGGCAGGGTGGAACTGGAGGGTTAAGGTCGGGCTTAGGCCTGCTATGCCCAAAACCGACAATCAACAAGACAACCATCGCCATGGCAACAGGCCTCAGTCGCCGCCATGTTGTCTGCTTCCACGGTGCCCAGACGACATTGATGTCATCACTGGCACAAAAAGTTTATAAACAGAGGAACCCTCCTCTCTTCATGATTGATGACTTTCAGCGATGGCACGACGGAGACGCCGACAGCCGTCTGATCTTGCCTGCAGTTGACGCTGAGTCTGCGGTCTGGGACCCCCACTCCTGCTGGATACTGATTGGTTGAACTCTGTGGTCCCGTCATTTCTGCTTGGGGGGAATCTAGGACATTTCAGCCTCAGAGATTTGAGCCAAAAAACTGCGACCTAGGATATTTGAGCCATGTGGGCCACGAATCTACGACATTTTAGCCTGGTATTCTGAATGGTATTCTGCTCCAGGAGGAGCGTGGGATCCGTCCTTCCACGCATGGGAAGATGGTGTACCAGGAGCTTCAGGTTCGTCTCCACAACCTGGTGCAAGAAGACCATCCCTGCCTTCCTTCGTGGCATCAGTCACAATCTTCACGGAGGACAACCCAACTTGTAAAAAATTGTGATATTTTAAAAAATTGTGATATTTTATGTAACAATTTTATTGTAAATAAACAGTTGCACTACAGAAAATAATTGCTTTTAGTCATTTTTGTCCCAAGGCTCAAATATCCTAGGTTGCAGTTTTTAGGCTGAAAAGATCGTTCACGTTGTGGGGGTTCACCTTGTGGGGGTCGGGGTTTGTTTGTATCTTTGTCATCTCGACGGGATTCACATCTTGACGGAACACCAGGATAGCCTCCGGCACCCCCCCCGCCCCCCCCAGCCCCACGCGACCCCATTAGGGGGAAACAGTTCAAACGATAAAAATTTATATTAAACGTACTTTTATTAACTAGTGTTCATTACTTCGTAAAAAAGGCTTCAAAGTTATTTTTTGGATTTTTATCACGTCGAGATCACCAGTTGGGATTTGGTGATAAAAAGATAGAAATCCAAATAACATTTAATTAAAACGGCAGGCACGGGAAACATGACGTCATCAAACCGCGCCGCTCCTTAAAGGGGAACCAACCCATAACGGAAGTTGGTTTAACGTCACATGGAACTCAGTCTGGTTAATTATATCTGGTCGTCATAGAGTGACGATTTCAAGATGGAAGCCGAAACATCTCGATCATTAAACACGCTGTTCGGAAGACACTTTGAAGTATTTTATACGGTGACCTCTGCTGGAAGAACGAGGGATTACACGAATATGTTTATGACTATTTTTTTCAATATGTTTTGACAATGTGTTTATTTTTTTGCAAAAACAAAAACAAAGAAACACAAAAAAAATCTCTCAGAAACATTTGATGACGTCTTTTTATTTACATCATGTAAGTTTAACAAATTACATCCAAAAATCTTGAATTACTTCTTGCAACAAAGATGGAAATAAAACAACAACAACAACAACAGGTTACACGTCACAGTTCAAACATTAAAACTCTTAAAATCATTAAAAAATATTTCCAAACAGATTCAAACACTAAATAAAATGTTCTAGGTTCTTCTGGAAGGACACCTGACGCTGTTTACCAGGAAAGCCCAACCAGTCCACCAGCCTACTAGTACCCCACGGAATATTCTAGATTTTTGGAGTCTGTGATGTGGATCACGTTAAAGTGTGTGTTAAGAGAAAAAGAGAGCAGGCAAGCGTGTGTGCGCGTTTGTGTTTGTTTTCTGAATGGTACACAGAGAAGAGACTTGGACCCAGTGGGATTCGAACCAGGAATCTCCGGGTCGAAAGACGGAAATTCTACCACTGGGCTACCGACTCCTCCCGGGATAGTTTTACTGCAGACTGGAAACCATCTGTGTGGGTTTACGATGTTAACATTGGACTGGTAGGAGCAAGAGGAAGACCCCAGACCTGCTGAAGAGACTGTCTCACAGCTGGTCGGGGAACACCTCAGGATTCTCCCCGGGGAGCTGGAGGATGAGACTGTTGCCCCATGACCTGACCCCGGATAAGCGGAATACGACGGAACGGAACACCGGACTGGTAGATCTCATTGAAAAGTAGCTCTCGGGTTAAAAAAGGTTGGGCACCCCTGGTTTAAGAGTTGGTGCTGAACCGCTGGTAAGAAACATGTTTCTGATCTAGAATAGCTGCCATTTTCAGGATTGAAATGGAAATGAAAACGTTAGTCAAAATGTCTCCATCATCGAACACACTGTTCAGAAAAGACTGAAGACTTTCCTACGATGGACTCAGCCTGACCCAGGCCCGCCGGTATTGAGACCGAGCTCGAGCCCGAAGAAAACCCGAAATGACATACGGGTTGAAAATTTGGCCATAAACCACAGCCCCATGGTTACCGTGGTTACACAAGCAGTACGTCCTTAAGAGTCTAGCGAGAAGATGCTAGCGAGAGTCAGTGAGAGAGAAGCCCGACCCAAACGTAATGACTCCCATTTTAGACCCGACCCGGTCAAGCTCGGGCTTAAGTTTCTACCTCTACTAAAAGCTGAATTCTTATGATACGTATCGAAGTGTACAAAAAGTATCGTACCCTAACCCGGCCTTACTCGGGTCGTTAGCAGGTCATGTTTTGGGGATGCTATTGTTGCCATGGAAACTGACTTAGCAATGTTTCAACAGGTCCCAGATCGTAGGATCGAGATGAGCTGGCGGTTTAGATCCTGGCCAAGTGGTGAGTGTACGAGGGTGGGTTCAGATTCCAGAAGAAACGCCCAAACTCTCCCTCTGTCTCCTCAGGGCTCCACGCCTCCGTCCAGCTGGAGCTGGAGGACCAGGGGCACCAGAGCCTGCTGAGGATGAGGTGTAGTGGGGTTCCTGCAGGGCAGGAGGAGCCTACCAGAGAGGGGTGGAACCGTTTCTACTTCCAGGCCATCAAACAGAGCTTCGGATACTAAAAACTCTGGCTTCTGATTGGATTAAAAAAACTCTGGCTTCTGATTGGATTAAAAAAACTCTGGCTTCTGATTGGATTAAAAAAACTCTAGCTTCTGATTGGATTAAAAAAACTCTGGCTTCTGATTGGATTAAAAAAACTTTGGCTTCTGATTGGATTAAAAAAACTCTGGCTTCTGATTGGATTAAAAAAACTCTGGCTTCTGATTGGATTAAAACCAGGTCATCTTTCAAAATATTTTACTTGGAAAAAATTAAACGAGCAATTTGTTTGGAATGTTTTGGTAAAAAAAAAACACTCATTCTATCATATTCACTCATACACACACACACACACTCATACAAACACACACACATACTCATACACACACTCATATACTCATACAAACACACACACACTCATACAAACACACACACACACACTCATACAAACACACACACACACATACAAACACACACACACATACTCATACACACACTCATATACTCATACAAACACACACACACACATATAAACACACACGCACATACTCATACACACACTCATATACT
Source organism: Neostethus bicornis (assembly GCA_902685375.1). Classification (NCBI taxonomy): domain Eukaryota; kingdom Metazoa; phylum Chordata; class Actinopteri; order Atheriniformes; family Phallostethidae; genus Neostethus; species Neostethus bicornis. The sequence continues at coordinate 145,211 of CACRXE010000043.1, forward strand.
CATACAAACACACACACACTCATACAAACACACACACACTCATACAAACACACACACACACATACAAACACACACACACTCATACAAACACACACACACACTCATACAAACACACACACATACTCATACACACACTCATATACTCATACAAACACACACACACACACTCATACAAACACACACACACTCATACAAACACACACACACACATACAAACACACACGCACATACTCATACACACACTCATATACTCATACAAACACACACACACTCATACAAACACACACACACTCATACAAACACACACACACACACATACAAACACACACACACTCATACAAACACACACACTCATACAAACACACACACATACTCATACACACACTCATATACTCATACAAACACACACACACTCATACAAACACACACACACTCATACAAACACACACGCACATACTCATACACACACTCATATACTCATACAAACACACACACACTCATACAAACACACACACACACATACAAACACACACGCACATACTCATACACACACTCATATACTCATACAAACACACACACACTCATACAAACACACACACACTCATACAAACACACACACATACTCATACACACACTCATATACTCATACAAACACACACACACTCATACAAACACACACACACTCATACAAACACACACACACACATACAAACACACACACACTCATACAAACACACACACACACTCATACAAACACACACACATACTCATACACACACTCATATACTCATACAAACACACACACACTCATACAAACACACACACACACATACAAACACACACACATACTCATACACACACTCATATACTCATACAAACACACACACACTCATACAAACACACACACACTCATACAAACACACACACACACATACAAACACACACGCACATACTCATACAAACAAACACACACACACTCATACATACACACACACACACACTCATACATATACTCATACAAACACACACACACGCACACACTCATACAAACACACACACACACATACACACACTGAGATCTACCAGTCAACACACACACACACACACACACACACACACACACACACACACACACACACACACACACACACTGACTTCTACCAGTCCACACACACACACTCTTTCCTCCCTGTACAGTGTATGGACTGGTAGATGTCAGTGTGTGTGTGTGTGTGTGTGTGTGTGGACTGGTAGATCTCAGTGTGTGTGTGTGTGTGTGTATGGACTGGTAGATGTCAGTGTGTGTGTGTGTGTGTATGGACTGGTAGATCTCAGTGTGTGTGTATGTGTGTGTGTGGACTGGCAGATCTCAAGAGGTTTACTAGTTAAAAAGTAGATCTTGGGACAAAAAAGGTTGGGCACCCCTGATGCGGAGCTTTTTAGAGACAGATTAACATCTTATGATTCACTGGAGATGAAAAACATGGTTACCATGGTAACAATAATAATAATAATGCACCTTTCAGGACGCTGAAAAACGCTTCACATGGTCACTATTCATTCATCCATACCAGGTACTGGTAAGGTACTGTTGTAGACCCAGCTGCCCTGGAGCAGACTGACCATCACCAACCAATCACACACATCATCCAGACTAGGCAACGTGGGTGAAGGGTCTTGCCCAGGGACACAGCAACAATTTAATCTCAACGACCGTCCCACTGGAGTACCAGGGGTCCGACCGTCCCACTGGAGTACCAGGGGTTCGACCGTCCCACTGGAGTTGCAGGGGTTCGACCGTCCTGCTGGAGTACCAGGGGTCCGACCGTCCCACCGGAGTACCAGGGGTTCGAGATTGAATTGTAGAGATTGAATTGAGATTGGTTGAGATTGAATTGTACCAGGAGTTCGACCGTTCCACTGGAGTACCAGGGGTTCGACGTCCTGCTGGAGTACCAGGGGTTCAACCGTCCCACTGGAGTACCAGGGGTCCGACCGTCCCACTGGAGTACTAGGGGTTCGACCGTCCCACTGGAGTACCAGGGGTTCGACCGTTCCACTGGAGTACCAGGGGTTCGACCGTCCCACTGGAGTACCAGGGGTTCGACCGTTCCACTGGAGTACCAGGGGTTCGACCGTCCCACTGGAGTACCAGGGGTCCGACCGTCCCACTGGAGTACTAGGGGTTCGACCGTTCCACTGGAGTACCAGGGGTTCGACCGTCCCACTGGAGTACCAGGGGTTCGACCGTTCCACTGGAGTACCAGGGGTCCGACCGTCCCACTGGAGTACTAGGGGTTCGACCGTCCCACTGGAGTACCAGGGGTTCGACCGTTCCACTGGAGTACCAGGGGTTCGACCGTCCCACTGGAGTACCAGGGGTTCGACCGTTCCACTGGAGTACCACGGGTCCGACCGTCCCACTGGAGTACTAGGGGTTCGACCGTCCCACTGGAGTACCAGGGGTTCGACCGTTCCACTGGAGTACCAGGGGTTCGACCGTCCCACTGGAGTACCAGGGGTTCGACCGTTCCACTGGAGTACCAGGGGTTCGACCGTCCCACTGGAGTACCAGGGGTCCGACCGTCCCACTGGAGTACTAGGGGTTCGACCGTCCCACTGGAGTACCAGGGGTTCGACCGTCCCACTGGAGTACCAGGGGTTCCAGCGGTCTCCCATCCAAGAACTGCCCAAGCGTAGCCTGCTTAGTTTCTGAGATCTGACGACACACACACACACACACACACACACACACACACACACACTATTTAAAAACGATGAAAAACATCAAATCTGATTAAAATTTTGAGTCCTGGACGGAGATCAGAGGTCATGATGAGGTGACTCTTTAAAACACTTCCTCCTCTTCTGCGTCGCAGCCGTAATCTGAGGAATCAATCAATCGATCAATGAAATGAAAAGAAAATACCACTTAAAAAAGAGCGCTCTGGTAACCATGGTTACGGTAACCAAGTTAAACTCATCCTGAGTTTTATCGACGTATCGTTACCTCCAACGAGCTTCAGAGCGCTCACACACCCGTCCTCGTCCCCCGCTTCGTCCTCCTCATCGTCAGGGGGCGGAGCCTCTACTGTCTCCAACGGCGGCGCTTCTTCTTCTGGTGGCTCCGTCGCCGTGACGACGGGGTTCACCTGGTTCTTCTTCTTCCTCTGCGTGGGTTTAACGAGCCGTTTGAACCTGAAGAAGAAAAGCACGAAGCTGATTGGCTGCGGATGCAGAACGCTGCACGCGAGCTGATTGGCCCTAATGGGCGGCACCTTTTTCCCACGAGAGATGCCGATTGGTCCTCGCTGGTTTTCCTCTTCCGGCGGCCGAGGTGTCGGGGGGTGGAGTCCTTGGGTTCAGAGGTCGCCGTGTCGACCCCCGACCCCGCGTCTAAATCCCTCAGGACGTCGTAATTTATTTTATTGGAAATTCTTTTTTTTTCCAGCATTTTCTCGATGGCTTCACCGGCCGAAGCGGCCACGATGTTTTCTCGTTTGCTGTAGTTCTTCTTCTTCTGCGGGATAAAAACGTGGTTACCACGGTAACACCCCGATAGTCCCTATCTGGGAGGCCGACGTACGCTCTACGTACCCTTTCTTTATACGTTCCTTCTTTTTTTTCTTTATTGATTCGTTCCTGTTTTTCTGTAACAAACAATAATCGATTAGGATCGATCAGGTTCGGTCGGATCGATCGACTTCTTACCTCTCTGCTCTCGCAGGTATTCCTCGTTCTGCTTCATCCAGATTGCCGTCTTCCACTCGACTTCCTGTTCGTTCAGAATGTACTGCAGCGAAAACACTTACAAAATTAAACAGGAAACGGGGAGTAGCCTGAAAGCAGGAAGTGACTCTGACCTTGTCAATCTCCACTTCATCAATTCCTTCCAGGTCCAAGTCGCCTCTTTCAGACTCGCCTGTAAACATGGAGTCGTTATCGCCTCGCAGACAAGACGACGTAACGATTACATCACCATGACCACACCCACCGTCTGCTTTTTCGTCGCTATCTGAATCTTGAAAGGTTTGAAAGGTCTCCTGGATCAGGCAGGCGGCGGGAGGCAGCTGGCCCAAGATGGCGGACAGAGGTAATGCTTTCCGAACCTCTGATTCCACCTCCTGATTGGCATCATCTTGCCCCGCCTCCTCCTGGATCACCTGAGACAGGAAGTCCTGTGTCATCTGTTCGGCGGCGGCTTCGAACTCCTCCTCCTCTTCTGGTTCGTCAAGGTCGAGGGTCTGGATGTCTTCTGTGAGGAGAGGCGGAGTCAGGAGAACACGCACAGCCAATCCGGCCGTTTCTAAGAAACACTGGGAGGTCCTCTAGCGCAGTGTAACCAGGATCTACGTTCCTACCCTCACCATGGTAACCAGGATCTACATTCCTACCCTCACCATGGTAACCAGGATCTATGTTCCTACCCTCACCATGGTAACCAGGATCTACGTTCCTACCCTCACCATGGTAACCAGGATCTACGTTCCTACCCTCACCATGGTAACCAGGATCTATGTTCCTACCCTCACCATGGTAACCAGGATCTACGTTCCTACCCTCACCATGGTAACCAGGATCTAGGTTCCTACCCTCACCATGGTAACCAGGATCTACGTTCCTACCCTCACCATGGCAACCAGGATCTACGTTCCTACCCTCACTACAGTAACCAGGATCTACGTTCCTACCCTCACCGTGGTAACCAGGATCTACGTTCCTGCCCTCACCAAGGTAACCAGGATCTACGTTCCTACCCTCACCGTGGTAACCAGGATCTATGTTCCTACCCTCACTGTGGTAACCAGGATCTACGTTCCTACCCTCACCGTGGTAACCAGGATCTACGTTCCTGCCCTCACCATGGTAACCAGGATCTACGTTCCTACCCTCACCGTGGTAACCAGGATATACGTTCCTACCCTCACCATGGTAACCAGGATCTACGTTCCTACCCTCACCATGGTAACCAGGATCTACGTTCCTACCCTCACCATGATAACCAGGATCTACTTCCTACCTTCACCATGGTAACCAAGATCTACGTTCCTACCTTCACCATGGTAACCAGTGTGGGTGATGACTGAAAGAACGAGATTACGGATACAAGTGGCATCCATAAGGTGGATGGGCTCTCACTCACAGATAGAAGGAGGAGTTTGGAGTAGAGCCGGTGCTCCTCCAGGTCAAGAGAAGCCAGATGGGGTGCTTTCAGGCATCTGCTTAGGATGTCTCCCTCACTGGTGAGGTCCACCAGGAGGAGACCAAGAGGCAGACCCCAGACCTGCTGGAGAGACTATGTCTCACAGCTGGACAGGGAACACCTCAGGATCCTCCTGGGTGAGCTGGAGGATGCAGCCGGGGTGAGAGAAGCCTGGGCTTCCCGTCAGAGGCTGTTGCCCCCGGCGACCCGGGCCCAGATAAACGGAAGATGATGGAACAAATTGACTTGAATACAAAGCGGCCGGATCGATGATCTACAACAAAGCAGCCCGGAATACCGTATCGTGTCCCATTGTCTGCCAGTTAATGTCAGTGTTACAAAACGGATCAGTTCAAAACACTTAGACATGTAGCTGTTAGAGGGCGGGATCACAGCAGCTGGGTGGGCGGTACCAACCAGTTTCTTTGGCGTACTTGGCGTAGATTCCCTTCATCTTCGGACGACATTTCTCCAGCTCGCTCTCGATCTCGTCTTTGTAACTGCAGATTTCACCTTAAAGAGAGACGGGGAAGGAGTCAGCACGGCTCTGCTAACCACGCTCCGTCGTGCCTACTCACCTTCCACCTCATCCAGTTTCCGTGCCAACTCCTGCTCCAGCTGTTTAGAGGACAGACAAACCAGGATCAGACAGGATGGACCAATCAGAGTGAAACAGGAAGTGTTTACTACCTGATGCATTTTCACTTTGTGTTGTCCCGCTGTGAAAGATGGCGGGTCACATTCCTGTTCCAGATCCACCTTCATAAACTCATCGATGGTCAGCTGACTGGTGGGCGTGTCCTCAAATTCTGTCAGCCTGCGGGACAGCAACGAGAGGTACCACTTTATACAGAGGTCAGGGGTTTCTTAACCTGCTTAAAGAGGGTTAACGAGGTGCCCGTCATCAGGAAATAATGACACATTGTCGGGCATTACTCCGAACTTTAACAGGAGGCGACGCAGTGTGGTAAAGGCCACTAGGAGGCGCTGTGCTTCCTACCTTTTCCGCAGCGTGGTCTGGCAGACCTTCACCACGCTGATCACGTCCTTCACCGAACATCGAAACTTGTGCATCCTCGCTGCGACCAGGAGCGCTGAAACAAAAAACGAGGAGGCGACAACATTAGAATCGCTACGCCGTGTGTTCGTCCTTCATCATCGAGCTGTCGTCATGGTGACACCTGCTCCGCAAAGGCCCGACGGTCGGCGTCCCGTGTGCATCCAGTCCCTCTTCATCCTCTGGACCAGTCGGAGCGCCGTCATGGAAACCTCGTGCGTTTTCACCCCGAAGTCCAGCATGTGGGCGAAGCGCGGGATGTATAGACAGGGATCTGTGGGGGCAAGAAGAGGGGGGGTCACAGGATCAATGAGACTGATCAGGACAGGACGAGGGGTGCCGGAGTCTATCCCGGCTGATTACAGGTGTGAGACCATATACACCCTGGACAGGTCACCAGCGAGGCCACACACACACACACACACACACACACACACACACACACACACACACTCATTCCGAGGGGCCAATCGACCTAACATGTATGTCTTTGGAGAAAACACACATACACGGGGAGAACATGCAAACTCCGTTTGAAAGTCTTTCAAAATAAAACGTTTAGTTTCTTTAAGCCTCGTCCCCGACCTAGAATAAACTTCTTACTATGATGTCACCATGGTAACCACTGTTCAAAAATTAATCAATTAATTTTATTTTTTTTACAAAATATTAAATATTTTATTATTGATAATTTAAATAATTTTATTTCTCTTAAATAAACATAAACTAACAAATTTACAAATAAAAGGCTTTTATTGTAAAAATTTTTTTATTATTCAGCAACGTCACATCCGCCTCTTTGGAAATGACGTCACCAGAATGTGAAATGGCGTCTGCAGGAGAAAAACGCGATTTTATCTCGTTTTAACGATTAAAAAACAACACAGAGCGGCGGCATTTCAGCAGGTCAGACATGCATCCTCTACCGGGAGTTCCGGTCATCCGGTTACAACCGAATTTAAAAAGAAAAGCATTAATTTATGATTAAAAAGCTGTAGCAGGTTAAAGATGGAGGAATGAGGAGGGGGAGGCGTGGGTGGGGCTCTGGATGCAAAACAACTTTAATTTAGAAAAAACACTTTGATTTTAATCCGTTTTTCTAAAAACAAATAAACTCAAATTTAAAGTCACTTCATTAGTTTTTTATCCGCTTAAAAAAGACTAAATAAGACTTTTAAGTTTTAAAACAAAATAAAGTTTGATCTATTTTATAAAGTGTTACATACATAAATATATTGAGAAAAAAGTGGACAAATCTGCACATTTTTAAAACAATTTTAGAACATTTTTATATATTTTTGTCAGTTTAAAAAACATTTTGCACATTTTCTTAAATTTTGGCAAATTTCAGTCAAATTTTTATTTGCAAATTTTTATGAAATTGTTTGAAAACTTAACAATTTTTTGGGAAAACGTTTTTTTTTTCCTAATTTCTACCAAAATTTTTACAATTTTTCCAAATTTTTTGCATTTTTTAAATTTTTATAAAATTAAAGAAATTTTGGGGAAAGATTTTGTATTAATTTTTACAAAAATTTCCAGAAACTTTTACATATTTTTAGCAAATTTAAAAAAATAATAATTTTGCAATTTTTTTCCCTTAAATTTTCAGTAATTTAGGATTTTTTTTAACAAAAATACCTTAAACCAGCTTCAGTTTATTCATTATATATATATTTTAATTTTTACATATTTTATTCATCCCTCAACGGAGACATTTCTGTGCTGCATTACACCAGGACAGCGCTAATGGTGGGAGAAACGGGGGTAAGGTGTCTTCCCCAAAGACCGTAGACATGAGCTCAGTGGGAATCAAACCGGTGAACTTCCAGTGAACCTGTTAGATTAGTCCTGTGCTCAGGTCTCTGCACTGGCTTCATGACTTGTGTTTAAGTGTGAAACGTTAGTGTCTTAAGAACCAGCTAGAACTCTGAGGACCTCCTCTCTGAGCGTTCAGTAGGTGTGTGTGTGTGTGTGTCCTGTAACTGTTTTCAGGGTGTGTATGTGTGTGTCCAGCCCGACAGGAAGTGGTCATGCAGTGATCCAGCCGGGATGGCGGCAGAGCTTTTCTCCACCAGCCTTCCTCACAACGAGGAGCTGGAGCTTCTGGATGTGAAGAAGAGTTTCATCCAGCGAAACGTGCCCGAACCGCAGGCCGGGCGCGGAGACGACGGAGCCCAAAGCCACCGAGACAACGGAGAGGAGGGGGACAGCTGGCAGGCAGCACACCCCACCCTCAGAGAGAGGTAACACACACACACACAGGGTCGCAATGGATGGTGGCTAATAGGAGTATGAAAGAAAAGATGGATGGTTATCGATACTGCTTATCAAGTCACAAACACTCACACACACACACACACACACACAGAGACTCTCTCTTTCTCACACACAGATGTAACGGTTGAAACTCTTATTGATACTTTTTTCAATATAAAAACAAGTAGAGGAAGAAAATCAAAGCTTTTATTTTGAATGAACATGTTAACTATTTTGGTATCAATAAGACGGGATTGATAACCATCTCTGGTTGGATGGATGATGGATGAAGTTTGATTGGATGGATGATGGATGAAGTTTGATTGGATGGATGATAGATGAAGTTTGGTTGGATGGATGAAGTTTGATTGGATGGATGATGGATGAAGTTTGATTGGATGGATGATGGATGAAGTTTGGTTGGATGGATGATGGATGAAGTTTGGTTGGATGGATGATGGATGAAGTTTGGTTGGATGGATGATGGATGAAGTTTGGTTGGATGGATGATGGATGAAGTTTGATTGGATGGATGATGGATGAAGTTTGATTGGATGGATGATGGATGAAGTTTGATTGGATGGATGATAGATGAAGTTTGATTGGATGGATGATGGATGAAGTTTGATTGGATGGACGATGGATGAAGTTTGGTTGGATGGATGATGGATGAAGTTTGGTTGGATGGATGATGGATGAAGTTTGATTGGATGGATGATGGATGAAGTTTGGTTGGATGGATGATGGATGAAGTTTGATTGGATGGATGATGGATGAAGTTTGGTTGGATGGATGATGGATGAAGTTTGTTTGGATGGATGATGGATGAAGTTTGATTGGATGGATGATGGATGAAGTTTGGTTGGATGGATGATGGATGAAGTTTGATTGGATGGATGATGGATGAAGTTTGGTTGGATGGATGATGGATGAAGTTTGATTGGATGGATGATGGATGAAGTTTGGTTGGATGGATGATGGATGAAGTTTGATTGGATGGATGATGGATGAAGTTTGGTTGGATGGATGATGGATGAAGTTTGATTGGATGGATGATGGATGAAGTTTGATTGGATGGATGAAGTTTGATTGGATGGATGATGGATGAAGTTAGATTGGATGGATGATGGATGAAGTTTGATTGGATGGATGATGGATGAAGTTTGATTGGATGGATGAAGTTAGATTGGATGGATGATGGATGAAGTTTGATTGGATGGATGATGGATGAAGTTTGATTGGATAACAAACGTTTCCTCCTACAGAAACGCTTTGATGTTTAACAACGAGCAAATGGCCGACGTTCACTTCATCGTCGGCCCTCCCGGAGAAACGCAGACCGTCCCAGCTCATAAGGTACGTTACCATGGTAACTGTTACTGACGCTGTCTGTGAGCGATGCTAACTTTAGTCTGGTTTCCAGTACGTCCTGGCGGTGGGCAGCTCCGTGTTTGGAGCCATGTTCTACGGAGACCTGGCTGAAGGACAATCAGTGATTCACATTCCGGACGTAGAACCGGCAGCCTTCCTGATCCTCCTAAAGTGAGTCCGTGACCCGACCGGGGTTTTTAGTTTTCATACTCCACACCGGGTTGCAGTGAAGGAGAGGCGGAGCTAGCGAGTGATGTCACCCATATGGTGAAGTTTTAGAGCTTGGTAGATGAGTGAATCCAGTTTGCGTTTCCATGGCAAACACCATGATTACCAGGGACACGCTCCTGCAGCCAATCAGACCTGTATTATTTTATTCAGAGCTTCTTAATTATTTTTTGTTACGCCCCCCAACCTGGCACGAAGAAAACAGTTTGAGCCCCCTCCCCGTTAGTTTACAGCACTTCATACCCCTACACTGGGGTGCCCAACCAGTCGAATGTCTTCAACTGGTAGTCTGTGGACTGATATTTTTTCTTTCTTTTTTTTTCAAAATAAGAGTCAATCCGGCGACTTTTTCTACTTTTGTTGGGGTTTTTTGGCATCGGTGACGTGAAAGCACTTCGTTAAGCTTGTTCTCAATTAGCAGCCCCTGGTGCTGCGGTGGCCCCTCCCCCTCACGAGGCGCGCAGAAAACAGGCTTGTTTGAGATGACCCCGATGCAGTTTCTGTCTGTGTTTGTGAGAAAACTAGAGAGGATTTTGTCAGGGTGTGTGTGTTTCTGGGAGGCTGAGTGTGTGTCTGGGAGGTTGAGAGTGTTTGTGTTTTTGTGTGTATGTGAGGTTCTGTGTGTGTGTGTGTGTGTGTGTGTGTGTGTGTGTGAGTGTGAGAGAGAGAGAGACTGGTCGATCTCAGGAAGTTTGATATTTAAAAAGTAGATTTTTTAATTTAATCTGAATTGATTTGAAGTTAATTTCATGTTTGAATTTTTTTCAAAATAAAAGGTTTGGTTTCCTCTAATTGTTTATGTTTGAAATTCTTTCCGTTCCGTCATCTTCTGCTTGTTCCGGGGTCGGGTCGCGGGGGCAACAACCTCAAACGGGCAGCCCAGGCCTCTCTCACCCCGGCTGCATCCTCTAGCTCACTTGGAAGGATCCCAAGTCGTTCCCCGGCCAGCTGTGAGACATAGTTTCTCCAGCGGGTCCGGGGTCTGCCCCTTGGTCTCCTCCCGGTGAAACGTCCCCGAAACACCTCGCCCGCGAGGCGCTCGGGGGGCATCCTGACCAGATGCCCGAACCACCCCATCTGGCTCCTCTCGACCTGGAGGAGGAGCGGCTCGACACCGAGCTCCTCCCGGATGGCAGAGCTCCTCACCCGACCGATCTCTGAGTGAGAGCCCAGCCACGCTGCGGAGGAAGCTCATTTCGGCCGCTTGTACCCGCGATCTCATTCTTTCGGTCACCACCCACAGCTGGTTACCATGGTGAGGGTAGGAACGTAGATCCTGGTTACCATGGTGAGGGTAGGAACGTAGATCCTGGTTACCACGGTGAGGGTAGGAACGTAGATCCTGGTTACCACGGTGAGGGTAGGAACGTAGATCCTGGTTACCATGGTGAGGGTAGGAACGTAGATCCTGGTTACCATGGTGAGGGTTGGAACGTAGATCCTGGTTACCATGGTGAGGGTTGGAACGTAGATCCTGGTTACCATGGTGAGGGTTGGAACGTAGATCCTGGTTACCATGGTGAGGGTAGGAACGTAGATCCTGGTTACCATGGTGAGGGTTGGAACGTAGATCCTGGTTACCATGGTGAGGGTAGGAACATAGATCCTGGTTACCATGGTGAGGGTAAGAACATAGATCCTGGTTACCATGGTGAGGGTAGGAACATAGATCCTGGTTACCATGGTGAGGGTAGGAACATAGATCCTGGTTACCATGGTGAGGGTAGGAACATAGATCCTGGTTACCATGGTGAGGGTAGGAACGTAGATCGACTTGTAAATCGAGAGCTTTGCTTTTCGGCTCAGCCCTCTCTTTATCAATTCTTTCAAAATAAAATGTTTAGTTTCCTCTAATTGTTTTTTATTATCTCGTTATCGATCTGCAGGTACATGTACAGCGATGAGATCGACCTGGAGGCGGATACGGTGCTCGCCACGCTGTACGCCGCTAAGAAGTACATCGTCCCGGCGCTGGCGAAGGCCTGCGTGGGTTTCCTGGAGACCAGCCTCGAGGCCAGGAACGCCTGCGTTCTGCTTTCGCAGAGCCGTCTGTTCGAGGAGCCGGAGCTAACGCAGCGCTGCTGGGAGGTGATCGACGCGCAGGCCGAGCTCGCTCTGCGCTCGGACGGATTCTGCGAGATCGACCCGCCGACGCTGAAGATCATCCTGCGGAGGGAGACGCTGAACAGCCGCGAGCTGGTCGTTTTCCAAGCCGTGTTGAACTGGGCGGCGGCGGAGTGTCGGCGCCAGGGTCTGCCCGTCACTCCTCAGAACCAGCGCGCCGTCTTAGGCGACGCTCTCTATCTTGTCCGCATCCCTTCCATGACGCTGCAGGAATTCGCCGACGGCCCGGCGCAATCCGACGTTCTGACTCTCAACGAAACGCACGACCTCTTCCTTTGGTTCACCGCCACCGATAAACCGCGGCTGGACTTCCCCGTCGCCAAGCGAAAGGGTTTGGCACCGCAGCGTTGCCACCGCTTCCAATCCTCCGCTTACCGTAGCAACCAGTGGCGTTACCGCGGTCGATGCGACAGCATCCAGTTTGCCGTGGATCGACGGATCTTCATCGCCGGGCTCGGTCTGTACGGTTCCAGCGGAGGTAAAGCCGAGTACAGCGTAAAGATCGAACTGAAGCGCCAGGGAACCACGCTGGCGCAGAACCTCACCAAGTTCCTGTCGGACGGCTCTAGCAGTACCTTCCTGGTTTGGTTGGAACACCCGGTGCAGGTGGAACAGGACACGTTCTACACGGTGAGCGCCGTACTGGACGGGAACGAGCTGAGTTACTTCGGACAGGAAGGGATGACCGAGGTGCAGTGTGGGGGCGTCACCTTCCAGTTCCAGTGCTCGTCGGACAGTACCAACGGAACGGGCGTTCAAGGCGGGCAAATCCCAGAACTCATTTTTTTCTGCTGAACTTTTCAGTCGACAAAACAAAAAACTTTGTTTTTAATGAAACTTTTTTGTTTGTTTTAAATGTGATTTAAATAAATTAAAACTGATTTAAAAAAACAAAAAATTGAACATTTTTACTAAAGTGCAAAAAATCTTGAAAAATTGTCAAAATTTTTGAAAAATTTGGAACCTACCATGGTGAGGGTAAGAACATACCCTCACCGTGGTAACCAGGATCTACGTTCCTGCCCTCACCATGGTAACCAGGATCTACGTTCCTGCCCTCACCATGGTAACCAGGATCTACGTTCCTACCCTCACCGTGGTAACCAGGATCTACGTTCCTGCCCTCACCGTGGTAACCAGGATCTACGTTCCTGCCCTCACCATGGTAACCAGGATCTACGTTCCTACCCTCACCGTGGTAACCAGGATCTACGTTCCTACCCTCACCATGGTAACCAGGATCTACGTTCCTACCCTCACCATGGTAACCAGGATCTACGTTCCTACCCTCACCGTGGTAACCAGGATCTACGTTCCTGCCCTCACCGTGGTAACCAGGATCTACGTTCCTACCCTCACCATGGTAACCAGGATCTACGTTCCTACCCTCACCGTGATAACCAGGATCTACGTTCCTACCCTCACCGTGGTAACCAGGATCTACGTTCCTACCCTCACCATGGTAACCAGGATCTACGTTCCTACCCTCACCGTGGTAACCAGGATCTACGTTCCTACCCTCACAATGGTAACCAGGATCTACGTTCCTACCCTCACCATGGTAACCAGGACCCACGTTCCTACCCTCACCATGGTAACCAGGATCTACGTTCCTATCCTCACCGTGGTAACCAGGACCTACGTTCCTACCCTCACCATGGTAACCAGGACCTACGTTCCTACCCTCACCATGGTAACCAGGACCCACGTTCCTACCCTCACCATGGTAACCAGGATCTACGTTCCTATCCTCACCGTGGTAACCAGGACCTACGTTCCTACCCTCACCATGGTAACCAGGATCTACGTTCCTACCCTCACCATGGTAACCAGGATCTACGTTCCTACCCTCACCATGGTAACCAGGATCTACGTTCCTACCCTCACCATGGTAACCAGGATCTATGTTCCTACCCTCACCATGGTAACCAGGATCTACGTTCCTACCCTCACCATGGTAACCAGGATCTACGTTCCTGCCCTCACCATGGTAACCAGGATCTACGTTCCTACCCTCACCATGGTAACCAGGATCTACGTTCCTACCCTCACTGGGGTAACTAGAACCCAGACTCGCTGGAGAGACTATGTCTCACAGCTGGACAGGGAACACCTCAGGATCCTCCTGGGTGAGCTGGAGGATGCAGCCAGGGTGAGAGAAGCCTGGGCTTCCTGTCTGAGGCTGTTAACCTGGCGAGCCAGCCCTGGATAAGCGGGGAAACCCGGAAAAGTGGGTCGCCTCGAATAAAGTCTCTTCTCCTTTTACACACTCATAGTAACATAATTAACCTGGCCACCTCGTTGCCGTGGTAACCGTTAAGTCTCACCGATGGCTGGAGCGTTGATGCAGAGTTCTCGTGCCAGAAGAAGGAACGTTTTTCCCAGGATGTAAACATTCACCTGGAAATGAGAAACATGTCACGGCCAAACGGTTCTGGATGGATGTAGTTGGACGGAGATGGACGTGGAGCTGCAACGGATCAATATCGATCTGTCATTGTACGCTTATCCTACGAACTACATCGTCACGGCAACTGGAGGAACTTGAATGCCCCATGCCATTTAAATTATAACGAACTAACGTAGGTGAAACTTTGAGAGCTTTTTTTTTTTTTGATTTGTTGGAGCCCTCGATGGTGCGTTTAAAGCTCGGTCACAACGCCCGAACTTTTCTGGAGCGCTCCTTAACCGATACGAAAGGTCATCGTGGACGATATGAGAAAAAAAAGTTGGAACCACAGGCCTTCTTTTAGATTTGGTTCAAAGGTAACGAGTGGTTTGGTTAGTCGGTCCCGCTCCGACACTTTGATAACAACGACAAATCAAAGTTCATCGTCGACATTGGTCACTGCTTCAACGCCTGACACCGTTCCAGTAACGTCGTGTCCGCTCCTAAACCGCCTACAACCACTCCACCGAAGTCTGCGCAACGTTTAGTCACCGCCAGTGAAGGAGGGGTGGACCAGCGTTGGTCTAGCTGACCCAAGCGTCTAACGGTGCCAAACTTTGACTGGGTTAGTGGGCGCTCGGGAGCGGTGGGCGGACCCATTGAGAAACATCAGCAGTGGCCGAGCGTATGCGGCGCTTTAACAGGAGTCAACTTCTTTTAAATGTAAACAAACGCTCCAGCAGAGTTCAGACACTGTGACCGGGGTCTAAGATGGCGACCACCATGGTTAGATATGATTGGATGAGGTTGGAAGGATGAGTGTCGTACCTGCAGCAGGTCACTGAGATCCAGCAGCATGTCTGAAACACTGTTAAGGAACTGATCTGTTTATCACGTTTACCATCCTTTATAGGACTTATTTTACCACCCAAGAGGGTGTGGTTGCCAGGATACGGGGGGTGCCCTCGGTGCGGCACACCAGGTATAAGCAGGCGGCGATGACGTGCTCTGTTCTCCGTCCGCGGGTCAGATGTTTGCTCACCACCAGCTTGAAGAAGTTAAACGCCGTGTCCAGGCAGTACTGGTTCATCTGAAGCTGGCTGCCGAGGTGCTGGATCTGTCGCCGCCCTGCAGGACATCACAATACATACCAAACCCGTCATAGTTCTGCCCCAATGCCACGTCAATGAGTCACCTACTTAACCATCCCGGCTGCTTTGAGGCGAGGGGCAGGGTACACCCTGAGCAAGTTGCCAGGCAATCATGTAGCGGTCAACCAAGCATGTGTGTTTTTAGAGGGTGGGAGGAAACCAGAGTAACCGGAGAGAACCCACACACACACGAGGAGAACATGCAAACTCTGCACAGAAAGGCCAGTGTTCTAAGCCTCGTCACCAATCCACGACCCACCTTCTTAATGTGAGACCACTGTGCTACCCACTACGCCACCGTGCCACCCATCACATCAATTAATATCAAAAGTAAACGTTTCAGAAGAAAGTAGAAGGTCTAATCGTGGGTACTAGAGAGGAAGGTCCTTCAGATCGAAGAGGAGCAGGGTGGTTTCAGTACCGGACTGAAGCCCGGTGTGACCGGACACTCAGGCCTAAGGACTCACCAGCTTGTAGGGTCTGAGCTCGTGACTCCTTCCCAACGCTGGTGTGGAAACCAGACCCCAACAGAGGAGCTTTAACTGGACCTGAAAGAAACAAGAAAAACATCACACACTTCATCTATAGCTGGTACTGAGAACAGGTTGCCAGTCTGTCACAGGCCCACACGCACAACCATCCACTCATTGACTACTAATGTTTTTTTTGGAAGGAAACCCACAAACACCTGGAGAAATGCTCCAAGTCTCATCCCCACCCGGGGCTATAATCCCTGACCTTATTGCTGTGAGGCCACCGTGCCGCCTCAATAAAGCACGACTATAAATAATATCAGTTGAATTGAATAAACTTTATTAAGTGCTGCAGTGTAAACACCTCGATGCCCCCTCGCCCCTATCCACCAGCGTCCCAGTCCGGTCGCACTGTGTCGAACCTGGCAACCCAAAAGCTGGAGTCCGGAATGGGTCACAAAGCCAGGCCGCAGTGAAGAACACCAAACTGGTCTCTCTGTATTTCACTGGGTCCGAGTGAGCGCCTCCAGTTCCTCAAGCGAGCAACCGGACGTTTCCATGGAAACCGTAAAAACACAGGAAGCACCTCCTCTAGACCGTCTCCTTCTCCTCAGCTCCTCCAGATCATCTCCTTCTCCTCAGCTCCTCTAGATCGTCTCCTTCTCCTCAGCTCCTCCAGATCATCTCCTTCTCCTCAGCTCCTCCAGATCATCTCCTTCTCCTCAGCTCCTCTAGATCGTCTCCTTCTCCTCAGCTCCTCCAAATCATCTCCTTCTCCTCAGCTCCTCTAGATCGTCTCCTTCTCCTCAGCTCCTCCAAATCATCTCCTTCTCCTCAGCTCCTCTAGATCGTCTCCTTCTCCTCAGCTCCTCCAGATCATCTCCTTCTCCTCAGCTCCTCCAGATCATCTCCTTCTCCTCAGCTCCTCCAGATCATCTCCTTCTCCTCAGCTCCTCCAGATCATCTCCTTCTCCTCAGCTCCTCTAGATCGTCTCCTTCTCCTCAGCTCCTCCAGACCGTCTCCTTCTCCTCAGCTCCTCTAGATCGTCTCCTTCTCCTCAGCTCCTCTAGATCATCTCCTTCTCCTCAGCTCCTCCAGATCATCTCCTTCTCCTCAGCTCCTCCAGATCATCTCCTTCTCCTCAGCTCCTCCAGATCGTCTCTTTCTCCTCAGCTCCTCCAGATCATCTCCTTCTCCTCAGCTCCTCCAGATCATCTCCTTCTCCTCAGCTCCTCTAGATCGTCTCCTTCTCCTCAGCTCCTCCAGATCATCTCCTTCTCCTCAGCTCCTCTAGATCGTCTCCTTCTCCTCAGCTCCTCCAGAAGGTCTCCTTCTCCTCAGCTCCTCTAGATCGTCTCCTTCTCCTCAGCTCCTCTAGATCATCTCCTTCTCCTCAGCTCCTCCAGATCATCTCCTTCTCCTCAGCTCCTCCAGATCATCTCCTTCTCCTCAGCTCCTCCAGATCGTCTCTTTCTCCTCAGCTCCTCCAGATCATCTCCTTCTCCTCAGCTCCTCCAGATCATCTCCTTCTCCTCAGCTCCTCTAGATCGTCTCCTTCTCCTCAGCTCCTCCAGATCATCTCCTTCTCCTCAGCTCCTCTAGATCGTCTCCTTCTCCTCAGCTCCTCCAGAAGGTCTCCTTCTCCTCAGCTCCTCTAGATCGTCTCCTTCTCCTCAGCTCCTTTAGATCGTCTCCTTCTCCTCAGCTCCTCCAGAAGGTCTCCTTCTCCTCAGCTCCTCTAGATCGTCTCCTTCTCCTCAGCTCCTCCAGATCATCTCCTTCTCCTCAGCTCCTCCAGATCATCTCCTTCTCCTCAGCTCCTCCAGATCATCTCCTTCTCCTCAGCTCCTCCAGATCATCTCTTTCTCCTCAGCTCCTCCAGATCATCTCTTTCTCCTCACTTCCCTCAGGGACCAACCAATAGCTTAATTAACTGTAGCACAGAGCGAATGCCCACTGCCCACACTCTGCCACCTACAGTGGGCGGTATTACAAAAAAAAAAAAAAAAAAAGAAAACAGCATGTTCCCACTATTGGAGAACCACTGCCATGAAGATCTCATTTTGAGCGCTTTGGACGCCACTTTGAACTTTGTTGTTGTTGTTTTGTGTTGGACAGAATTCATCCGGCTAGCTCCTAACGGCTAGCTGCTAACGGCTAGCACCTAACGGCTAGCTCCTAACAACTAGCTCCTAACGGCTAGCACCTAACGGCTAGCTCCTAACGGCTAGCTTCCAACAGCTAGCTCCTAACGGCTAGCTTCCAACGGCTAGCACCTAACGGCTAGCTCCTAACAACTAGCTCCTAACGGCTAGCTTCCAACAGCTAGCGCCTAACGGCTAGCTTCCAACAGCTAGCTCCTAACGGCTAGCTTCCAACGGCTAGCGCCTAACGCTAGCTCCTAACGGCTAGCACCTAACGGCTAGCTCCTAACGGCTAGCTTCCAACAGCTAGCTCCTAACGGCTAGCTCCTAACGCCTAGCTCCCAACAGCTAGCGCCTAACGGCTAGCTCCTAACGGCTAGCTTCCAACAGCTAGCACCTAACGGCTAGCTCCTAACGGCTAGCTTCCAACAGCTAGCGCCTAACGGCTAGCTCCTAACGCCTAGCTTCCAACAGCTAGCTCCCAACAGCTAGCTCCTAACGGCTAGCTCCTAACGCCTAGCTTCCAACGGCTAGCTCCTAACGGCTAGCTTCCAACGGCTAGCGCCTAACGGCTAGCTCCAAAAGGCTAGCTGGTTCTGGAGTAATTCTTCTGTTGACATGCGCACCAGCTGCTGGCTCTAGAAGCCACATCTGTCGTGGCGGGAGGAGTTGGTTTGGTCGAAACTAATTCTTCAGCTAATTAGGTGCACAAGAGTGGTTACCATAGCAACCGGGTAACTAGGCTCGCCTGTTGGTTACCATGGCAACCGCGTAATTAGGCTCACCTGTTGGTTACAGCCGGGTGATGAGTACAGCTGGTACAGAGTGTTTCCAGGGTTTGGCATCATGAGCTGTAGAGTGTGTGTGTTTGGGTAAGTCTGACTTTATGATCAAACTTTTCTACCGTCTTTGAATTCCTTCATTTATTCTGATGTTAGTAGAACCCCAGGTTTTACTACCAGCCGGGTATCTGATGAACGAATAGATTTTTATCCGTTTTATTCTGTCAGACACACAAACTCACAGTTTTTTTTCACTCAAAACTGTTTGTTTTTTTAATCTCCCACCAAAGCGAGTGACTTACTTAAACTGCGTTTTTAAACGTCACTATCTGCGACAATTATTGCATAAACGTCATTTGTGCGTCTTGTTTTTTAATGTCAGACAGAGGGAGGCGTGGATCCTCTGAAAAAATATTACTTTGTAATAATACCATTAAAAACATAACAAATATTGCTAAGAGATAAAAAAGGTGGAAGATTTTAAGTACTTGGGATCAACAGTGGAGATGCTCTGGATACTTGGGATCCAGAACAATGGAGAGTGTGGAAAAGAGGTGAAGAAGCATGTGCAGACAGGCTGGAACGGGTGGAGGAAAGTATCAGGTGTGATAGAAGAGTTTCAGCTAAAATCAAAGAAAAAGTGTACAAAACTGTGGTGAGAGCGGCCATGCTGATTGGTCTAGAGACAGTGTGGTGAGAGCGGCCATGCTGATTGGTCTAGAGACAGTGTGGTGAGAGCGGCCATGCTGATTCGTCTAGAGACAGTGTGGTGAGAGCGGCCATGCTGATTGGTCTAGAGACAGTGTGGTGAGAGCGGCCATGCTGATTGGTCTAGAGACAGTGTGGTGAGAGCGGC
This sequence comes from Neostethus bicornis, assembly GCA_902685375.1. NCBI lineage: Eukaryota > Metazoa > Chordata > Actinopteri > Atheriniformes > Phallostethidae > Neostethus > Neostethus bicornis. The sequence continues at coordinate 165,249 of CACRXE010000043.1, forward strand.
CATGCTGATTGGTCTAGAGACAGTGACACTGATTCAAAGACAGGAAACAGAGATGCAGGTAGCAGAGATGAAGATGCTGAGGATTTTCCAGAATGTTAATAGTTAAATAATAATTTTTTTTTTCAGGCTGCTTCTGAGCTGCTTCATCAGAGGGGTACCAGGACAACACCTGGGCGGTAAACCACTTCCTTTAAAACCACGCTAACCTTCTACCTGCAGCTGAACCTGTCCGTTCTGTCTCAGGTGCGGTTCAGTACGAGTGTCGAGACCGTTACCTGTGGATCCGCGTCACCTCGGCACAGCAACCTCGCTTTGAGGTGCTGGGTGAGTTTAATTTGGAGCTTTCAGTGTTAAGATATAAAGTTTTTATTTTTTTTATTTTCTGATTTATCACAGACGGAGAGGAAGTCCATGCGGTTAGCGAGGAGCTAGCTGCACGCTGCGGGTACACCATCAGCTCCGCCCAGACCGTCACAACGTTCAGAGCCTCCTTTTATTCCTGCTTTACGCACAACCAGGTAACCACGGCGATGAAACTACAACTGTCTTTTAGTAACATGATTCGTTTCGGCTTCTGGAACGTTTATCTCCAGTGGGGCCGTGGGGGGGAGCCGGAGCCAAGGCAAGAGGCATGGTACACCCCCGAACAGGTCACCAGTCTGTTGCGGCGGCCACACACACACTCATTCCTAGGGGGTAATTTAATAGCAGCCAATTAACCTAACATGTATGTTTTTGGAGGAAACCAGAGAAAACACACACACACACACACACACACACACACACACACACACACACACACACACACACACACACACGAGAAGAACATGCAAACTACACACAGAAAGACCAGTGTTTCAAAACACAAAACCCTGACCTTCTTGCTGTGATACCCCCGTGCAGCCCTCTTACTGAGTTCTTAAAAACAGTTTTCGTCGGCCATTTTGAAAATCAGAAAAGATTGCTGTGTCAAATGATCCAGAGTGAGTAACGAGTCTAGCTCTGACTGTGCTGCTGTAACGATGGCCGTCTGGAATGAACCATCTTCGCCTTGAGATTGAGTCGTTTTTTAGGTGTTTTAATTTATGACACGCTTGGTTTTTCTTGTTTGAAAAGTGTTTAAAATACAATTAGATTTTTTTTGTTTTATTTTGCTTCCAGAACGACGAGACATTCAGATTCCGTCTGAACGTGTTGCTGAGCGCCGACGGCGGGTGGACCAGCCGATCGGTCTCTACCACGTGTTCTGGTCGGGATTGGATCCACAGAGAGATCAGCTGTGAGGAGAACTACATGGAGGTCAGTCAGAAAAGGCGGGGCTAGTGAGTGATGACATCATCCGTAACGATGTGCTCTTAATAAATAAAGCCAACTCGGTCGCCATTTTTCTCCATTCTGCATTGGCGTGACAAACTCCTTAGCGACCAGCTCTAACAGCATGGAAACATTAATTAATAATCTGTTCCGTTGTCGTCAGCGTATCCGAGGCCATGTCGCTGGGGGCAACAGCCTCAGTTGGAAAACTCAGGTTTCTCTCACCCCGCCTGCATCCTCCATCTCACCCAGGAGGACCCTGAGGTGTTCCCTGTCCAGCTGTGAGACATAGTCTCTCCAGCAGGTCCCGGGGTCTGCTTCTCGGTGTCTTCCTGGTGGGACGGAACACCTCACCAGGGAGGGAGATATCCTAACCAGATGCCCGAACCACCCCAACAGGCTTCTCTATATATGGAGAAGCAGCAGCTCTATTCTGAGCTCCTCCCGGATGGCAGAGTTTTCTCCCTCTATCTCTGAGTGAGAGCCCAGCCACCCTGCAGAGGAAGATCATTTCAGACCGCTGTATTCGTAATCTCGTTCTTTCAGCCACCACCCACAGCTGGTTACCACGGTGAGGGTAGGAATGTAGGTCCTGGTTACCATGGTGAGGGTAGGAACATAGATCCTGGTTACCATGGTGAGGGTAGGAACGTAGATCTTGGTTATCATGGTGAGGGTAGGAACGTAGATCCTGGTTACCACGGTGAGGGTAGGAACGTAGACCCTGGTTACCACGGTGAGAGTATGAACGTAGATCCTGGTTACCATGGTGAGGGCAGGAATGTAGATCCTGGTTACCATGGTGAGAGTATGAACGTAGATCCTGGTTACCATGGTGAGGGTAGGAACGTAGATCCTGGTTACCACGGTGAGGGTAGGAACGTAGATCCTGGTTACCACGGTGAGGGTAGGAACGTAGATCCTGGTTACCATGGTGAGGGTAGGTACGTAGATCCTGGTTACCATGGTGAGGGTAGGAACGTAGATCCTGGTTACCATGGTGAGGGTAGGAACGTAGATAGACTTGTAAATAGAGAGCTTCTCTTTTCGGCTCAGCTCTTTCTTCACCACGACTGATCGATGCAGCGTCTTAGTTATTGCTGATGCTGCACACTCACTGTGTTAACAGGTGAACGTGAACCGGGAGTCCCGGTGTGGAGGTCACAGAGGGGAAGGAGTCCAGGTGCGACAGGAAGCCATCTTACAGGTAAATCCTACTCGTTTCCACAGCGACGTCCTTCCGGTTTGCTCATGTCTCGTGCTCTCAGGCTCAGATGAAAGCCAGCCTCAGCTGGCAGCTGATGTTCCTCAAGACCGACGGACAGGTGTCCTCCATGTCCGTCCCTGAAGCTCAGAGTCTGGGCTACAGTCTGAGCGCCACCGTGAAGAGAGTGGTGCTTCGTTTTCCATACAAGCAGCCGCACGCCGAGCTTGTGATGGTGGGTAACTGTGACGACAGGCAATCCCGGCACTCCATACATCCTCATAGCGGTTTAACTCTTGGACAGGTGGACGGCGTTCCGGTGGAGACCATCCAGGTGTCTCTGTTCTTCAAGCAGAAGTTGTTGGTGGTGATGATGGACATGTCCGTGGCCTGCTCGCTCGGTAAGTTATGAAGAGAAAGAGGGGTTTGAAAGTAACTCGAGGACCCTTTATCGGTGCAGGAGGGGGTTCTTCTGATGGTGCCCGCCTGCTGTGGAACGTCCCCTTGGTTCTGCCGCCTCTGGTCGGAGAGGGAGCAGAATTTGACAGTCGAAGCATCGGTCTGGGTCTGGACGGGACGCTCCTAGACGAAGCGACTGCTGCATCCAGAGGACTTAGTCTTGTCCAGCAGGGGGCGCTGGTGAAAATCGGAGTTCCTTTTGAGGCTGAAGGCATCTCCAGGAAGGTAAAAAAAAAATGTTGTACTGCTCAAAACTTTGAACGGTGGGAGGGCCCCTTGAGAAACATCTGGGGAGGCATGGCTTTATGAGGTGCCTACTTTTGTTAAACGGTGTGAACGTCACTGCAACAGTAAGGTTCGGGCGGTGTGACAAGTTTTGGTGTTCCTTCCCTCACCGTCGTAACCAGGATCTCCGTTCCTACCCTCGGCATGGTAACCAGGATCTCCGTTCCTACCCTCACCATGGTAACCAGGATCTCCGTTCCTACCCTCACCATGGTAACCAGGATCTACGTTCCCACCCTCACCTTGGTAACCAGGATCTACGTTCCAGCCCTCACCATGGTAACCAGGATCTATGTTCCTACCCTCACCTTGGTAACCAGGATCTACGTTCTAGCCCTCACCATGGTAACCAGGATCTACGTTCCTACCCTCACCGTGGTAACCAGGATCTACGTTCCTTCCCTCACCGTGGTAACCAGGATCTACGTTCCTTCCCTCACCGTGGTAACCAGGATCTACGTTCCTTCCCTCACCGTGGTAACCAGGATCTACGTTCCAGCCCTCACCATGGTAACCAGGCTCTACGTTCCTACCCCTCACCATTGTAACCAGGATCTACGTTCCTACCCTCACCATGGTAACCAGGATCTACGTTCCCACCTTCACCATGGTAACCAGGATCTACGTTCCCACCCTCACCATGGTAACCAGGATCTACGTTCCCACCTTCACCATGGTAACCAGGATCTACGTTCCTACCCTCACCATGGTAACAAGGATCTACGTTCCCACCTTCACCATGGTAACCAGGATCTACGTTCCCACCCTCACCATGGTAACCAGGATCTACGTTCCCACCTTCACCATGGTAACCAGGATCTACGTTCCCACCCTCACCATGGTAACCAGGATCTACGTTCCCACCCTCACCATGGTAACCAGGATCTACGTTCCCACCCTCACCATGGTAACCAGGATCTACATTCCAACCCTCACCACGGTAACCCGCTGTGGGTAGTGACCGAAAGATTGAAATCACGGATACAAGCGGTTGAAATGATCTTCCTCTGCAGGGTGGGCGGGGTCTTTCCCAGAGTTGGAGGGAGGAGTTGGGAGTAGAGCCGTTGCTCCTCCGGGTCGAGAGAAGACGGAGTGGTTCAGGCATCTGGTTAAGACGCCTACCTGGCTGGTGAGGTTGGTGAGGCTGGTTCTGTCCCTCCAGGAGGAGACCCAGAGTCAGACCCCGAACCTGCTGGAGTATGTCTCACAGCTGGACAGGGAACACCTCAGGATCCTCCCAGGATCTGGAGGTGAGCTGGAGGTTTTGCTCGGGAGGCGTAATAGAAAATAATCGAGAAGCACAAGCTTAGTTATGCTCAAGTCCATGCACATGCCCTCCACCATCTTTAGGGATCATAGGGATTTTAAATGCGGTTCCTTCTTGGTTCTGACATGTTCTGCTTGCTCTGCAGAGCGTCGTGGTGGACAAAGCCTACAAAGAGATGTTCTCTGTTCTCCTGCTGTACCAGCACGTCTTCTCTCTGGTCTACGAGGACGGCGGTAGTCTCGACACCAAACTCAGAATGATGAGAGTCCTGGAGACGCCGCTGAGGACTCGCCAACCTTTCAGCATCAACCGTAAGGTTTCGTACAACGTCCGTTGGGATGAGCGGACAGTCTGTCACATGCTTCGTTTTCACCTGCAGGGACGGTGAGCGACGAGCAGGCGTTCCGCGTCTACCTGGGAAACATTCCATCCGACGTGGTCCTGGAGGAGGTTTGGATCAACGGGAAGCAGCTGCTGATGATGGAAAACCCAAAGCAAGGCTTAAGCGTCACGCCGTCGGTTCACGAGAACGGCAGCCGAGCTTTTGAGTTGACGCTTCCTTTCGATGACGCCGCCGTGCGCTGGACGGTGAGTCCACGTCGACCCACTGAAACTGCTTTCCAATTTTAGAACTCCATCTGTCTCAAACAGAATATGGGCGGCGGCGTGCTGCAGTACTACATCGATACCAACTTCACTTTAACGCTCATGCCTCAGAAGCAGTCCTACTTCCACCGCGCCGTCATCACCGCAGAAGTCCAAAACGCCTGTGAGTATTCTGTGTCGCGGACCAGGGTGTCGCGCTGGTCTGAACCGTGTAATCCCCTCTAAAGTCCCTCCAGAGATCACCGCACAGTGTATGGAAGCAGGAATCTCCTTCAGCGTGGTCAGACAGTCTCAAAGCCTGTGGGAAGTGGGCGTCGACCAGGAGCCTTTGACATCGGACCTGGTGGAACAGAGAGGGTACCGGATTCACAACGACAGCCACAGAACCGTCCTGGAGGTTCCCGTCTTCTCTGTTGGATACACATACGAGGTAAGTCATCGGCAGGGCTGCTCTTTTACGGCCAGCCACGTAGAGGCTCTGCTCACATTCATTTCACTCCAGCAACTAGATCAGGGATTGCAGGCATCGATGGGAAAACTGCCTAAATCAGAGAATAGAAATGACCGCGTCTGTCCTCCATGTTTGTAGTTCTTTAACAATGAATCGCAACATTGAGAATTTAAAGACAAGAAACTGAGAGCTCGCGCTGATTGAATCAAGGAGCACATCTCTGGTTCCATCCTGAAGCGTTCAGTGACTTCTGCTCCGACACACGTGAACCAGGAAGTCATTCAAACCTTCAGGTTCAGATACTTTATTTAACCCCCCATTGGGGAAATTTGTGTGTCCGGTCGCTCCAAGCAGTCCACCATCTTTAGTTCCATTGTGAAGCCGGGTAGTGTAGCCGGTTCAGACAGGAAGCACTGATGATGTCACTTAGAAGATCCTGTCTTCATTCCTTCTGAACATCTCCACACACCCGCTCTGACTCCACATTCCTTGCTGTTGAGTTGGTTTGACATCGAGAACGACGTCCAGCTCAGCTAAACCTCTTTGTTTCTCTGCAGGAAATCAACTTGGCGAACTTCTACGGAACCTTTAAGCTGCTATTAAGAGACTCTAAAACTCTGGAGGTCCAGGCGTCTACGTCCAAACGATGCCTGTTCAGAACCCAGGACATGATAGGTAATAGAACTTCTTAACCCAATTCCAGTTGGGGTAAAACAAACCGTTCAAAGCAGCTGGAAAAGTGTGCCTCTTGCTTTATTATTGGTTACCATCTACGTAGCTTGAGCGGTTTGCGGCGCAGGCTCAAACATTAGCACGGACAATTTGCGCGCCACTGGCTCGTACAGTTAGTGGCCCGGACGGCTTTCCATAGATGTGTATAAGCATGAAGAGGCATTACCAACTGGAAAACACCCCTGTACCGCTTGTTCACACTTTATTTTACCCTAACTGTCATGGCAGCTCTCACACGTACTCCGAGCTCCTCCCAGATGGCAGAGCTCCTCACTCAATCTCTGAGTTAGAACCCAGCCACCCTACGGAGGAAGCTCATTTCGTGCTGCCCCCTTGGAGCCAGGTCCGAGGGTGGGCACGAGAGCGAGCGCCTGGTGACCGAGATGTTACCCATGAGGCCCGGCTGGGCTCAGCCCAAACAGGGGACATGGGCCGCCCTTCCAGTGGACTCAGCACCTCAGGAGGGGCCATAGATGGGTGGCAGCCAACGGGTTAGGTAATAATGGGTAACCTCCTAGTTCTGACTTTACTGATCCTGTGGTGACAGTTTGTTCCCCAGACGGGATGATGACGGTGGTCACCACGCCCACTGTGACCTGGCCCGCAGTGAAGCCCGAAAGGACGAGCCTGCTGGACCGCAACTGCAGACCTAAAGAGACGGACCGATCCAGAGTCCTGTTTGAGTTTAAACTGGACTCCTGCGGAACCAGAGCGATGGTAAGAAAGTTTCCTCCCGTCCCCAAAAAACGCAGACGGTCGAACATTCGTATCTCTCCCCAAACAGACCGGAGAGTGGTACGTTGTTTATGAAAACGAGATTCTTCATGACCGCATGCTGATTGCAGACGGACCGAACTTCATCTCCAGAGAGTCTCAGTTCAAGTAAGAAAATCCGGTCCAAATAATCTGAGACATTATAAACGGGATGCCTGGTTGTTTCAGGGTGACGGTGAGGTGCTTCTACCCGCTGGGATCGGTAAACAGGGTGGCAGTGGAACGGAGGTTCACCTCTCCTCCTGGTTTAGGCTCCATCAAAGTCTTTGAAAGCAAGAAAGGTTGGTTTGGTTTCTTGGGGTGTGGGTGAAGGACGGGAGGGTGGCGTGTGGGTGGAGAACGGCATGGAGGAGTGTGGGTGGAGAACGACGGGGTGGGGCGTGGGTGGAGAACGACGGGGTGGGGCGTGGGTGGAGAACGGCGGGGTGGGGCGTGGGTGAAGGACGGCGGGGTGGGGCGTGGGTGAAGGACGGCGGGGTGGGGCGTGGGTGAAGGACGGCATGGTGGGGCGTGGGTGAAGGACGGCATGGTGGGGCGTGGGTGGAGAACGGCGGGGCGGGGCGTGGGTGGAGGACGGCGGGGCGGGGTGTGGGTGAAGGAGGGCAGGGTGATTTATGTGGATGAAGGATGCCAGGGTGGGGCAACCGTCCTGTTACCGGAGGGTCACCGGTTGACTCTCTAGCCACGCCCCTTTTCTTAGATCCAATTAGAAACATTGAGATTATTTTCTCATTTTTTTCTCATTGAACTTGATTAAAACTTTAAAGACTGCATGTGGTACACGGGCCGTGGTTTGGACCTCCTTTTGTAGTAAGTACTGAGTAACTGTGTGAGAGTGAGAGAGACTGTATGTGTGCGCCCGTGCACAGTCCAGACTCCATCTTTAAAACCCCTTTTTTTTCCCCAACAGATTTTGGAAACAAACCGTTTGTACTTAACGATCTCCGGAAACCAAACGAAAGCCCGTTCCACCGCCCCGATCCAGAGGAACCGAACTCCCCCTACAACTTCATCGGTTTACCCGATGGTAGGATACACTGGAGGAACGAACCGAGTGGAACACCACAGCAACGCCCTATCGGTCCGGTTTCTAAACCTCTGGTCGGAGGTCCAAACAGCCGGACGGAAAGCTCCTGGTTTTCTGGTCCAACATGGAAACAGGAAACGACTCTTCAACAGAATCCAGATCAACTTGACTTGAACAAGTTTGATGGAAGCGTGAATCCTCCCCGTCGGGTTCACCCGCCAGCTGCTAACGCCCTGCAGGAGAAGAACTACCCGATGGGGAGAAGGAACGTCCCAGTCCAAACGGTCAGAGTCAAACCTCCGAGTAGGTTTGTGTCCGCTGGCGTGAAGCTCAACAACAAACCTGTGCTGACCGAAACGGGAACGGCTATGGCGGGGGGAACATCCGCCGCGTCGGGAAGAACATCGCCCACAGGGGTGAAAACTTTAGCCACGGCGATGGGGACATCTGCCAAAACAGAGCAAACATCGGCCCCGACAGGAAGGACCTGGGCCCCGAAGGGGAGGACCTTGGCCATGGCGGACCGAACGTCATTCCCGACAGGAAGGGCCACGGCGATGAAGACCATGACCAATGCGGAGCGAACATCGGCCACGACAGGGAGGATCTCGAACACGGGGGAAAGAACTTTGTCCGTGGCGGGAAGAACGTCGGTGGAAGACTCATCGGTGAGGACAGCCAAAGCAGGGGGAACGGCTGTGGCGGGGGAACTGTTGGTTGCGGGGGCAAAAACGACGGCCACAGTGGCGAGAACAGCCATGTCTGCTACGGCAGAGCGAACGTCGGCCATGGCAGTGGGGACAGCCAAGACAGGGGGAACAGCCTCAGCGGCGAGAAACTCGGCCGTGGCGACGAGGAGAACCCCTCCTCTACAAGAAACAGCAGGGCTGAAGACGGGGCACTCCTCCACCACGTGGCCGCCGCCACAGATGGTCCGACCTCCCACAGGGACAGGTGAGAAGGTCGTACCAGCAGCAGGTAGGCCCGCCCACTCACACGCCCCTGGTACCCTGAATCCTTTCCTTAAAGTTTGTTTCCTTCTCAGGTAATCCGGTCAAAGTCCGACCCAGCGCCTTCTCAGGAGGCCAGAATCACCCGCCCAAACCCGACGCCACCGTGACGATGGACTCCAAAGTACCACACATCCAGGGGGAGATGGGTTGCCGTGACGATCAGCAGGGATCCAGTGTGAACGAAGGAATCGTCAGAGGTAACGCTAACATGCCACCATCTTTGTTTACATGTAGATCCAGTTAAAAAAAAACTGAAAAAAATTCTTGAAGCTTCGTGTGTGTGTGTGTGTGTGTGTGTGTGTGTGGTCTCACGCTGAACCAATCAAAGCTAATTAGTTACATTTTAAATTGTTTTTAAGCATCAGGTTTTAAACCAATAAAAATGAAGTATTAAATATTGTTATAAAATCTTAACTTTTGTTTTAAAGTCTTTTTTATTTTAAAAGTTTATTAAACATAAAAAAATGTTTTTCTTTTTGCAGGAAAAAGAATCACAAAGATTTAATAAAAACATATGGAAATAAGTTTGTTTGGTTTGAAGTTATACACACACACATTTATACACACATACACACACACATCTATACATACATGTACACACACACGTATACATACACACACACTCACTTATACACACACATGTGTGTACACACACACACACTCACTTATAGACACTCACGTACACACATGTATACACATTCTCACATACACGTATACACACACACTCACTTATACACGTACACACACATACACACATATGCATACACACATATACACTCACCTACGCATACACAGATACATACAAACGTATACACACATACATATATATACGCACATACACTCACACACATACACACACTATTTTATACATTGTTTTTCATCATGTTGTTACCATGGCAACAACCAATGGAGATCCATATAAACACACACACATGCTCTCACACACAGAAACACACTATTTTATACTGTTTTTCATCATGTGGTTACCATGGCAACAACCAATGGAGATCCATATAAACACACACACCTTCAGAAGAGACGAACTGTCCCACGGCAGAAGCCCCGCCCCCTCCTCCTGATTCTACGAACTGGACTTCAGAAACGATGAGGTTTTCCTCCAAAACGGATCCACATTGAACACAAACCGCGGAGCCACGAGCCTGGTCCACATCCACCTCAGACCCCCCACAGGTCAAACACACCCTGCTGCTCATCCTGCTGCAGGAGGAAAGACCGGGAGTCAGAGGGACGGGCGCATGCGCCGAATATTAATCATAGTAAATTAATACTCAATAATCCAAACCGGAAGAACAGTTTTAAAAGTTGGCTATCATGCTGTAAACTGTTTCTGTGCGGCCGGCGCGCCGTTGTGACGTCACGGATTGTTTTTCATCGGTGCGTCTTTGTGACGTCACACAAGAGGTTCGCGTCTTTAAGGCGGATATTTTTTATTTTAAATGGAGTTGTTTAAAGAATTTAATAATAATAATAATTTTATTTAAAAAATGAGCTAAATTTGTTTTATATATATTTTTTATATTTAATCATGTTTTTTTATTTAAAATCAACAATAAGTTTTTTTATGTTTTACTAAAACATTTTTTAAATAATTCTCACATATTTTTATTTAACAGATTTTTATAAAAATGCAAAAGAATTCTCTAAAAAAAAAAACCAACAAAATATATAAAATTTAATTAATTAAATATATTATTAATAAAATAATTAAAAATTTGTATAATATTTTCGGTTTAATTTGATTCAGAGTTCATTTTTTAACAAAACATGTTTGGATTAAGAATATTAATTATTTTAAAGTGATAAAAAATATTTTTGTTTTTATATATAAATTTATTTTAATACTTTTCTTCTTAAAAAAATTCTTATATTTTTTATAATAAAAAATTATTTACGTTAGAAATCATTTAAAAATGATATTCTAAATTAAACCCTTTTTTAAAAAAAAAACATTTTTATTGTTTTACTTTTTACATACATTGTACAAAAATGTATTTTTTATTTAAAAATGTGAGTGTTCGTCAATGCGCGTGCGTGTTTGATCTGAATTTAACTGCAAATTTAAACTCAAAATCTTAAAAAAAAAAAAAAATACAAAATGAACATTTAATTTTTTTATTTTAGCAAAAAAGAACTATTTTTAATATTTAAAATATTATAATTAAATGGACTCGTCCGGCCCCGCCCCCTCCCCCTCTCTATGAGGAAGAATGGTTCAGTCTTAAAATGGCGGACTTTTAAAAACTTTGTGTTTATTTATTTTGAGAAAAAATAAAACTTGTACATTTTATTTAATGGATAAATAAATTTTTAATATTATAAAATAAAAATGTGGGAAAATCTGGATGAAAATGTTAGACATTTAGCGCAAAAAGGTGAGAAAATAACTTCCGATTTGTTTTATAGAGAAAACTATATTAATAAATGTAATTATTGTTTACTGTTTTATTAGAATGATTTAATTAGTATTAAAACGTGACGTCATGTTTTTTTGTGTGTTATTTTGTTGATAAAAAGTTTGTAGAATGAGTTGAAACAAAACTAATTTGACGTTTAAATCCATAAAATTTAGTTAAAACAGGTTAAATTTGCTGTAAAAGGGATTTTTTTTTTTTGGCTGAAATCTATCAAAATAAACAAAAATCTAGTAAAAAAAACAAACATTTGAAACCAACTTAAAAAGTAACAAAAAAAAAATCTACAGAAATGAGTTGAAATCAGCAGAAATAAATAAAAATTTTCCTTAAAAAATGACAAAAATATTATTCAAAAATGAGCTATTTTCATCCTTAAAACCTGAAATTTGAATGTATTGAATTATTAAAATTTCAATACATTTTTTTCAGAAAAAAACTGAAATTAAAACTCAAAAAAATAATTAGAATTGTTTTTAAATTCTGTTAAAAATGATAAAAATAATATATATACATATAAATCTACAGAAAAAAAGTCTGAAATATGACACAAAAAAAAACAAGAGTTTTTTTTTAGTAGAAAAAAACCTGATGTCATGTTTTTGGTAGGTTTTTGGAAGGTGACCAGTCACATAGTAACAGTGTGTGTTTTCCTCCTCTCGTTTCCACGGTAACGCTTTCCGTCTCAGCCCACCTGAACTCCTTCCAGGACGTTTTGTGTCTTTCGGCTTCGGAGCTTCTGAAACGAACGGGTCTGAGTTTCGATGACGTCCAGAAGCTTCTCGACGCCGCGGCAACGGCCAGCAGGAGGAATCCACCAATCACAGGTGAGCCCACACGGACGCCGCACCGATCCGTCTGTTGATCTCTCCTTCAATCCGTCGATACTTAAACTCCTCCCCTTGGTCGTCTCCAGCTCTGGGGCTGCAGGTCGGCCCCCGGCTCGGACTCGGCTGCCCGATCCTTAACGAGCTGCTCGGAGGCGGCCTGCCAACAGGGGGCATCATCGAGCTGGCCGGAGAGAGCGGAGCCGGTAAAACGCAGCTAGCACTGCAGCTCTGCCTGTCGGTTCAATACCCACTGACGCACGGAGGGCTGGAGGCGGGTGAGTGTCGTCACATACACACACACACTGTTATCAAACCTCCTATACCCGGGGTGCCCAACCAGTCGATCACGGAGACTGATCTGTAACGCCGTCGACCACCAGGTGTGTGAGGAAAAAAAATGCTAAAATGAAGTCAGTGTTTTCAAACTCGGCCTCGTCCTCACCTGGGACCAGAATCCCTGACCTTGTTGCTATGCGGCCACCGTGCCGTCCCTGAACTAGAAAGAGGGTCACAGATACACATGATTAGAATTAAATGAATGGAACACGTGTTCGTACGAAGGATCACGACGCCGCGCCTCCTGTACATCAGTAACAAGCTCCTCCCCCTCCTCTATGTCAGTAACTAGCCCCTCCTCCCTCCTGTACATCAGTAACTAGCTCCTCCCCCTCCTCTATGTCAGTAACAAGCCCCTCACACTCCCCTACATAAGTAACTAGCTCCTCCCCCTCCAGGTGCTCTGTACATCAGTAACAAGCTCCTACCCCTCCTCTATGTCAGTAACAAGCCCCTCCCACTCCCATATATCAGTAACTAGCTCCTCCCCACTCCTGTACGTCAGTAACTAGCCCCTCCCCCCTCCAGGTGCTCTGTACATCAGTACCGAGGACTCGTTTCCAATCAAACGTCTCCACCAGCTCGTTTCCCAGCAGCGCGTCCTCCGACCTGACGCCCCTCCCTCTCTCTCCGATCGCCTCGGTGACGGCGTCTTTGTGGAGCACGCCGCTGACCTGGTGAGTGACCTTTGACCTCGATGGTGTGTGTGTGTGTGTGTCAGTGTGCATGCGTGTATCAGCGAGTGTGTGTGTATCAGTGTGTGTGAAGACATTAACCTAAGCCCCGCCCACTCAGGCGTCTCTCCAGGTGTGTTTGACCCGCCGCGCTCCGCTCCTGATGGCGAGCGGACGCGTTCGGCTCCTCGTTCTGGATTCGCTAGCCGCTCTCTTCAGGGCTGAATTCCAGGCCTCTGATTGGCTGGAACGAAGCAAGCAGCTGATTGGCTTCTCAAGTAAACTGAGACACCTGAGCCGAGAGTACGGAGCGCCGGTGGTGTGTATCAACCAGGTAACACACACACACAGAGTAGAGAGTACGGAGCGCTGGTGGTGTGTAACAACCAGGTAACACACACACACACAGTAGAGAGTACGAAGCACCGGTGGTGTGTATCAACCAGGTAACACACACACACACACACACACACAGTAGAGAGTACGGAGCGCCGGTGGTGTGTATCAACCAGGTAACACACACACACACACACACACAGTAGAGAGTACGGAGCGCTGGTGGTGTGTAACAACCAGGTAACACACACACATTCACTCTCTCACACACACACTGACACAATTTCTCCTGTTTTCAGGTTAAAGCCGTTTTCGACCAATCAGACGACAGTTTTGGGTAAACAGTTCCTTTCAAAATAAAATACTGTTAACTAAAATTTTTTTTTTGTTTTCTAAGAATTTTTTTTTTTTTTTTTTTTAGACCTTCATACGGTTCCGTTACTCCGGCTCTCGGTCTGAACTGGGCCAATCAGGTCCTGGTCCGAATGATGCTGCACCGTCTCCCGGGGACGATAACCCGTAGCGACCAGAGCAGCCGGCTGCGTCGGCTGGAGGTGGTGTTCGCCCCCCACCTGCCGCGTGGGAGCGTTGAGGTGGCGGTGTGGAAGGAGGGCGTACGAGGGGTTAAATCGACCAATTAAAAAACTACTACAAAATAAAAGCTACTTTTTATCAAAAATATTTTCAACAATAAAAGTTTTTTTCTTATTAAAGTGAAAACATTTTTGGATTTTTTTGTCGTCGTGACCACATGGACGTGTGTTTGTGTGTGTGTGTGAGACTGTGCAGCCCACGTCATGGTAAACTGTCGGGTGGCACGGTGACTTCACAGCAGGAAGGTCGTGGGTTTGAGTCCCGGGTGGGGACGAGGCTTTAAACACTGTTCTTTCTGTGTGTAGTTTGCATGTTCTACCTGTGTATGTATGGATTTTCTCTGCTTTCCTCCAAAAACATACATGTTAGATTGATTCGCTCCTAGGAATGAGTGTGTGTGGACGGTTGTCTCTGTGTGTGGCCCCTCGAATCAGCCGGGATGGGCTTCAGTAACTCTGTAAGGGTTAGATCAGGGGTGGGCAAACTTTTTGGTTCGTGGGCCACATTGAGTTCTAAGATTTGACAAAGGGTCCGGAGCAGGATCAGATGGATCAGATGGATGCCATGCTTTGGTAACCTCACCTCATTGGAAAAAAAATACACATGTTGAGATCTGGAGAAAACATGTACCATAATTTCACGGCTATAAGGCTCATATAAACGTCTTAGATTTTCTTCAAAATGAGCGGTGCGTCTTTTCGTGCGGTGCGCCTTGTGTGTGAGAAAAGGCGGACCTAAAAGAAAACGCGGTGCCCGCGAGGCGGACCTGAAAGAAAAGGCATGAGAACGTTAAAGAGTGAAGTGTGAGCGGCGTGGGAGCGATGGATGACCGAAGGGTGGAAGGCAGCGCCGGGCGAGTTACGCTACAGTTTGCCAATGGATTGTAGATGCTTGGACTAACGTGTCTGCTGGTACTGTTATCCGAGCTTTCTCAAAAACTGGTATCCTTTCTGAGGAGCCGCGAAGTACAGACAGTGACTTTGACAGCGAGGAGTGAAGTGGACCTGCTCTGAAACAGAGGATGAGGACTTTGATGGATTTGAATAAAGACTATTACCGGTAATGTGTTTGTTTAGTATCGTTACTACTTAAATAAAGAACAACCAAACTCAGTTTTACTCCCGATCTATTTTTTAATACGCACATTTGCGTGCGTGCGTGTTGTTGTCGGGCGGTGTGTGACTGAGACTGCGCCTTTTCGTACGGTGCGCCTAATGGTCGTGAAATTACGGTACTTGAATTTGCTTGGTTTTGAAATCTAGCGTGTTTGTTTATGTGGGTGTATTGGCTCTGATGGCTTTCCATATCTGCGAATATTTTGACAATGTGGTCATCACGGAGACACACTCATTTTAATGGGAGCAGTGTTGTTGTATCTAGAGTGCGCCATGTAGTGAGAAAACATCAGAATTGAAGGTGAAATAAAACATTAAAAAGGTTTATTTATTTAATTTTGTGAAGTACGGGCGGGCCGGATTAAAACGTTTAAAGGGCTGGGCGTGGCCCACAGGCCGTAGTTTGACCATCCCTTGGATAGACGGTTAAGAAGGTGACTGAAATATGAAGTTTAACTGATGGATAAAAACATATGAGACAATGAAACAGGTGGAGTGTTTTATTATTTTATTCTATGGTTTTTATAGTTTTTTTCTGTGCGTTTTAATCATTTTATTTACTTTACCTGCTACTAAGAAGTGATGCAGTCCCTGATTGGTTTAGAAGAGGCAGCTGGGGGAAGAGGAGACACAGTTGGGGGAAGAGGAGACACAGTTGGGAGCCCTCAAGGTGAACTATGGGCTGCTGGTGCGGTTGCGTGTCAGCCTGCACGCGGTGATGAGGAGTTTCTCGCAGTCGGCAGTCCGGACGAGTGGGCCCCTAGAGGCTGTGGAGCTGAGACGAGACGAGGAGGTGCCAGTGGGCTTAACCCCAACATGTTTATTTTAAGGACTGCCATTTTAATAGATTGAAACAGTTTTTTTTAATGGTCTGTGCCTCTGCTTCCCTGGTGCTCCCCGCCTGATCCTGAACCGGTGATTTGGTCATAAATTATAAAAGTGCTTCAATCCACTTAAAATGAAAGAAATCTTACTTCATTTAATGAAGGTTCTGTCTCTTTAAAAGTAGATTTTTCAGGTCAGTAGGGACATTTTTTAAAAATGGAGTCCATGTTGTGAAAAAATATCTCCTTCCTTCAAAAACGACATGAATTTAATAACTATTTAAAGTAGAAAATAATCTTTTTCTTATTAGAAAACAGTTATTTTAAATAGGGGTTTGCAGTTATTTAATTTGTCCACTAGATGTCGCTGTTTTACCACAGCCTCATTTCATCATCTGTACATTAAAGAATCTCAATGAAGCTTCGAGGCTTAAAATAAATAAACAAATAAATAAAATAAAATTCCCCTCCTTTTTTTTCATACTGGGATTTTATTTGTCAGGTATCTCATCTCGATAGCCACGCGCATGCGCTGAAAACCTTAAGTTTTAATTTGAAAGAACAGGAAACAGTGTGCTTTATTTAGAAATTAACGTCTTGTTGTTTCCGGTTTTCTGGATCTGCGCGTGAAGCTGATAAAACATCAAAGAATTAATTAAAGGTAAGAATTTAATTCATTTATTTGTTTGTTTGTTTAATTTATTTGTAGATAAGTAAGATCAATGACGTCATTGCATCCTGGAGGTGACGTCATTAACCGTTATTTTTGCCTAGTAAAAAAAAATCATTAATTATTAATGATGCAAAATTAAAACTGATTAAAATGAATTCGTTAATAATCGGAAAAAAACAATAATAAGATGACGTCAGCAGGGCGCGTCTCTCTGACCGGAAGTAACTGATTAATATTATTATTAATATTATTAAAATTAGATAAAAATGGCGTTGCCATGGAAACCTGATTTAGTTTCAGCATCAAAATTTTTAATAAATCTTAAAAAATCAATTTAAAAAATATTAATTTGCTGTGTTTTGTTGATATTTTTGTTTTGGTAAATTTAAATGGTTTAAAACATTAAACTTAAAACAAATCTAATTATCTTAATGGTGACGTAATGATTACCACGTGTTGGATGGTTGGAGGTCTGAGTCCTGGGTGGAGGCAAGGCTTAAAATACTGGCCTTTCTTTGTGGAGTTTGCATGTTCTCCCCGAGTATGTGTGGGTTAGGCCATTTATTTACACCATGGTAACCAGGATGTTCGTTCCTACCCTCACCATGGTAACCAGGATCTATGTTCCTACCCTCACCATGGTAACCAGGATCTACATTCCTACCCTCACCATGGTAACCAGGATCTACGTTCCTACCCTCACCATGGTAACCAGGATCTACGTTCCTACCCTCACCATGGTAACCAGGATGTCCGTTCCTTCCCTCACCATGGTAACCAGGATGTCCGTTCCTACCCTCACCATGGTAACCAGGATCTACGTTCCTACCCTCACCATGGTAACCAGGATCTACGTTCCTACCCTCACCAAGGTAACCAGGATCTATGTTCCTACCCTCACCATGGTAACCAGGATCTACGTTCCTACCCTCACCATGGTAACCAGGATCTACGTTCCTACCCTCACCATGGTAACCAGGATCTATGTTCCTACCCTCACCATGGTAACCAGGATGTCCGTTCCTACCCTCACCATGGTAACCAGGATCTACGTTCCTACCCTCACCATGGTAACCAGGATCTACGTTCCTACCCTCACCATGGTAACCAGGATCTATATTCCTACCCTCACCATGGTAACCAGGATCTACGTTCCTACCCTCACCATGGTAACCAGGATCTACGTTCCTACCCTCACCATGGTAACCAGGATCTACGTTCCTACCGTTACCATGGTAACCAGGATCTACGTTCCTACCCTCACCATGGTAACCAGGTTCTACGTTCCTACCCTTACCATGGTAACCAGGATCTACGTTCCTACCCTCACCATGGTAACCAGGATCTACGTTCCTTCTCTCACCATGGTAACCAGGATCTACGTTCCTACCCTCACCATGGTAACCAGGTTCTACGTTCCTACACTCACCATGGTAACCAGGATCTACGTTCCTACCCTCACCATGGTAACCAGGTTCTACGTTCCTACCCTCACCATGGTAACCAGGTTCTACGTTCCTACCCTCACCATGGTAACCAGGTTCTACGTTCCTACACTCACCATGGTAACCAGGATCTACGTTCCTACCCTCACCATGGTAACCAGGATCTACGTTCCTACCCTCACCATGGTAACCAGGATTTACGTTCCTACCCTCACCATGGTAACCAGGATTTACGTTCCTACCCTCACCATGGTAACCAGGATCTACGTTCCTACCCTCACCATGGTAACCAGGATCTACGTTCCTACCCTCATCATGGTAACCAGGATCTACGTTCCTACCCTCACCATGGTAACCAGGATCTACGTTCCTACCCTCACCATGGTAACCAGGATCTACGTTCCTACCCTCACCGTGGTAACTAGGATCTACGTTCTTACCCTCACCATGGTAACCAGGATCTACGTTCCTACCCTCACCGTGGTAACTAGGATCTACGTTCCTACCCTCACCATGGTAACCAGGATCTACGTTCCTACCCTCACCATGGTAACCAGGTTCTACGTTCCTACCCTTACCATGGTAACCAGGATCTACGTTCCTACCCTCACCATGGTAACCAGGATCTACGTTCCTACCCTCACCGTGGTAACTAGGATCTACGTTCCTACCCTCACCAAGGTAACCAGGATCTACGTTCCTACCCTCACCATGGTAACCAGGTTCTACGTTCCTACCCTTACCATGGTAACCAGGATCTACGTTCCTACCCTCACCATGGTAACCAGGTTCTACGTTCCTACCCTCACCATGGTAACCAGGTTCTACGTTCCTACCCTCACCATGGTAACCAGGTTCTACGTTCCTACACTCACCATGGTAACCAGGATCTACGTTCCTACCCTCACCATGGTAACCAGGTTCTACGTTCCTACACTCACCATGGTAACCAGGATCTACGTTCCTACCCTCACCATGGTAACCAGGTTCTACGTTCCTACACTCACCATGGTAACCAGGTTCTACGTTCCTACCCTCACCATGGTAACCAGGATCTACGTTCCTACCCTCATCATGGTAACCAGGATCTACGTTCCTACCCTTACCATGGTAACCAGGATCTACGTTCCTACCCTCACCATGGTAACCAGGATCTACGTTCCTACCCTCACCATGGTAACCAGGATCTACGTTCCTACCCTCACCATGGTAACCAGGATCTACGTTCCTACCCTCACCATGGTAACTAGGATCTACGTTCCTACCCTCACCATGGTAACCAGGATCTACGTTCCTACCTTCACCATGGTAACTAGGATCTACGTTCCTACCCTCACCATGGTAACCAGTGCGGGTAGTGACCGAAAGAAGGAGATCGCAGATACAAGCGGTTGAAATGATCTTCCTCTGCAGGGTTGCCTGGCTCTCACTCAGAGATAGAGGGAGGAACTCAGAGTAGAGCCGTTGCTCCTCCCGGTCTTGAGAAGCCATATTGGGTTTTACGGGCATCTGGTGGTGAGATGTTCCGTTCCACCGGGAGGAGAACCAGATGTTTGCTTTTAATCTGTTATTATTTATCTGAATTTTAATCCTTTGAGTTTTTATTTGTTTTCTTCAAAATAAAGTTTGATATTAAAATAAAGAACGATTCATTCTCTGTCCGTCCTGCAGGGGACGCCATGTCTTCTTCTGCTGCCCTCTCGTTGGTCCTCCTGGTCCTGCTGCTGGATCCTGGATCCTTCCAGAACCTGCACGAGGATCTGGTCCAGAGGAATGTGGAGTTTGGTGCTCGGCTGTACCGAGCGGTCGCCGAGCGAACGGACGATAACGTTCTGGTGCCTGTTTTCTCCACGTTCACCGGGTTGCTGGCGCTCCTCAGCGCCACCTCTGGGACGACACAGACCCAGCTACTGGACGGGCTCAGACTGAACGGGCTGTCCACGCAGAACCTGCCAGGTGGGTGACAGTCTCCGGAATAAACAGTTCAGTAATCAGCTCATGTAGCGTATAGCTGGTACTGAGTTACCGTATCTTAACTTTCTGCTCACAGACTCGTTCCAGACTCTGAGGACTGATGTCTTTAAGGACCTGCCTCCGGACGCAGTGGGTCTCTTCGCTGCTGAGGGCTTCCAGGCGTCTCCATCTTACCTGGAGCTTGTTCAGACGAAGCTCGGCGGTCGTTTTCAGACTCTGAACTTCATCTCATCGTTCGACGCCATCGACAGCATCAACCTCTGGTCTCGGGAGAAGACTGGAGACCGGGTGCAGGACCTGGTGGAGGCCCTTGACCAGCAGACCCAGCTTCTGCTCGCCATCGCCGCTGGATTCCCAGGTCTGAAACTCTCTTAACCCTTAAGGCTCTAGATCTTGGGACAAAAAAGGTTGGACACCCCTGATCTACATCTACATGCCTCCCAAACGCCTCACTGGTGAGGTATTCCGGGCACGTCCCAAGGAGGAGACCAGGGGATGTGTATGTGCCTGGCTTGTTCCATCCAGGGCCGGCTTGTTCCCAGTGGTGGAACATAACGAAGTAAATGTACTTTGTTACTGTACTGAAGTAAAAAAATTGTGTATCTGTACTTTTCTTCAGTAAAATTTAAGACCGGTACTTTTACTTTTACTTCACTACATTTTTAGAGTAAATATCTGTACTTTTACTTCACTACTTTTTAAAAGTGTGTTTTACATTTTTCGTTACATTTTCTTATTTAGAATTTGAAAAAATACACAGTTTTTTTTTTTTAGCGCATCTTGAAGCCGCATCGCCAAAATCAAACAAAGCAGTTGATCGGGAGAAGAAGTACTGAATCGAGAAACATTTTCCATTCATTCAAAAACCAAACATCAAATATAAACAAATTAAAAAAAGTCAGAAGATCGTTGTTTGTTGTGTTTACTTCTAAATAAAAAGTTGAGCCATCATTACACAGAGCAGGGGTGGATCTAGAATTTTCCAAAGGGGGGTGGGGCTTTGACAAAGCCAATCTATAGTGACTGGGGGCCTCCCCCCAAAACATTTTAAAAATAAGTGTCATTTTCCTCCATTTTGGAGCCCAGTCACTGGCCCTTCTAGGGGATAGCTCGACTTGTTCCCTTTCCTTTTATTCATTTATTTTTTTTGTGGACCAAAAGAGGCGGGCCAGGGGGGGGGGGGGTCACACCCCTGCAGAGTATTTATCCTGGTTACCATGGTGACACCCTATAGCACAAAAAATAACATTTGAATTATGATTGAATACTTTTACTTTTTACTTAAAAAGTACAAATTATACCAATTACTTTTGTACTTTTACTTAAGTACATAAAGTGAGTACTTCATCCACCACTGCTTGTTCCATCTTGGGCTGGCTTGTTCCATCCAGGGCTGGCTCGTTCCATCCAGGGCTGGCTTGTTGCATCCTGGGTTGGCTTGTTCCATCCCGGGCTGGCTCGTTGCATCCTACGCTGGCTTGTTCCATCCTGGGCTGGCTTGTTCCATCCAGGGCTGGCTTGTTCCATCCTGGGCTGGCTTGTTCCATCCAGGGCTGGCTTGTTCCATCCTGGGCCGGCTTGTTCCATCCTGGGCTGGCTTGTTCCATCCTGGGCCGGCTCGTTCCATCCTGGGCTGGCTCGTTGCATCCTGGGCTGGCTCGTTCCATCCTGGGCTGGCTCGTTCCATCCAGGGCTGGCTCGTTCCATCCTGGGCTGGCTTGTTCCATCCTGGGCTGGCTTGTTCCATCCAGGGCTGGCTCGTTCCATCCTGGGCTGGCTCGTTCCATCCTGGGCTGGCTCGTTCCATCCTGGGCTGGCTTGTTGCATCCTGGGCTGGCTTGTTCCATCCTGGGCTGGCTTGTTCCATCCTGGGTTGGCTTGTTCCATCCCGGGCTGGCTCGTTGCATCCTACGCTGGCTCGTTGCATCCTACGCTGGCTTGTTCCATCCTGGGCTGGCTTGTTGCATCCTGGGCCGGCTTGTTCCATCCTGGGACGGTTTGTTCCATCCTGGGACGGCTTGTTCCATCTTGGGCTGGCTTGTTCCATCTTGGTCTGGCTTGTTCTATCCCGGGCTGGCTTGTTCCATCCTGGGCTGGCTCGTTCCATCCAGGGCTGGCTTGTTCCATCCAGGGCTGGCTCGTTCCATCCTGGGCTGGCTCGTTCCATCCAGGGCTGGCTTGTTCCATCCTGGGCTGGCTTGTTCCATCCAGGGCTGGCTCGTTCCATCCTGGGCCGGCTTGTTCCATCCAGGGCTGGCTTGTTCCATCCTGGGCTGGCTCGTTCCATCCAGGGCTGGCTTGTTGCATCCTGGGTTGGCTTGTTCCATCCTGGGCTGGCTCGTTGCATCCTACGCTGGCTTGTTCCATCCTGGGCTGGCTTGTTGCATCCTGGGCCGGCTCGCTCCATCTTGGGCTGGCTTGTTCCATCCTGGGCCGGCATGTTTCACCCTAGCCTGGCTTGTTCCATCCTGGGTCGGCTTGTTTCACCCTAGCCTGGCTTGTTCCATCCTGGATCGGCTTGTTTCACCCTAGCCTGGCTTGTTCCATCCTGGATCGGCTTGTTTCACCCTAGCCTGGCTTGTGGCACCCTGGCCTGGCTTGTTCCGCCCAGGGAAAAGATGGGACACAGGTGGAGACATCAGGGAGACATACATGGAAGCAGCTGTGCTGAATTAGGGCAGGATAATTTGGGAGGAAATGTTCCAGTAGGGAGGAGGATGCATCTCATCATATGGAGTTCTAAAGGCGTAGTTAGGGCGGGATGGAGATGGAGATGGTTTAATATCTTATTAAATATTTTGTATCGTTTTTTTTTTTTGCAGCTCAATTCCTCTTCAACTCCTCCCTCACTCAGGACGAGCGTTTCTACGTGGACAAGTATCACGTTGCCATGGTTCCCATGATGTTCCGGGCTGATAAGTACTTCCTGGCGTACGACCGCTCGGTGAAAGCCGGCGTGCTTCAGCTCCCGATAAATACCGAGGCGGCCATGTTGGTGGTGCTGCCTGATGAGGGGGTGGAGCTTAGCGCTGTTGAGGAGGAGCTGAACGCACAGAAAATTAAGACCTGGATTGGAAAGCTGAAGAAGACGTGAGACCACGCCCCCTTTTTTCACCTCTACCACTCGTTTTATTTTAAATTAATTTGATATATTTTGTAAACAGAAAGTTGGAGGTACAACTTCCCCGTTTCCAGCTGGAGCGCTCTTATTCGCTGAAAACCGCCTTCCAGACGCTCGGCATCAAGCAGGTGTTCCAGGACGATGCCGAAATCATCGGCATGGGCGGAGACAAAGGACCCAAACTGGGAGAGGTAAGAGGGGGAGGGGCTATGCACCCAAATGTAAACACAGTAGCTGTTGCTAAGGAAACGGATAGTTTCAGACTGTTTCTTCCTCTCCATGGAAACGGTCCGACCTCGCAGCATTGGGGCTTGTTTGCTCCACCGTATGTGAGCGCCCGGTTACACCACCCGAAGCGTTCCTGGAGCAGTGACGCAACTGTTTATCACCGTTTAACTAAAGTCTGGCTCCCGTTAAAGCGACGCCGCATACGCTCGGCCACTGCTGATGTTTCTCCTCCTACCGCTCACAAGGTTTTGAGACGCACAAAATATTGTGAGTGGTAAAGAGCGGTCAGTTACCACTCTGGTAAAGTTCAGTCAAAGTTGGCACCGCTAGATGCATGTTGGTGGACACTTGGCTCTGCTGGCGCACTGCTGCGATCCGTGGCGGCGATGAACTTTGGTTTGGCGTTGTTATGGAGCTGTCTGAACGGGGCCAATGCTAAACCGGGCGAAACCGGTTCGATTCTCTACTGAGCTCATGCTTAAGTGTCCCTAAGCGTCAAGGCTGCCTGCTGCGGTGCAACGCAGCACAGAAATTTTCCTCCACCACCAAGCAGCTGTTCTGATGCCGCTTGTCACCATCGGACACACATCAGGGGATTAGGAACGTATCGGAATCTAATCCGTTGTTTTCTTTCAGGTTTACCTAAAATCCGTCCTCGTCGTGGAGGAGAAAAGCGATGATGTCGCTCCAGGAGGCGGAGTAACAGCCTTTGCCACTCCTCCCCCTCGCCTCACTTTTAACAGACCTTTCATCTTCATCATCTACCACCGGCGCAGCGGCAGCACGCTGTTTATCGGCCGGGTCGCCGACCCCACCAAGAAGTAACCCCGTCCACGCAGCTCATTACGTTCCTGAAGCTTTCTGCTTTATCCACTACTGATCAGATCCATATATAGCGGGCGTGTGTGTGATGTTCAGTGTCTGGATCCCGAACCCAAACAGTTTGGACCGGACCTTCCCTATAAACAAAAACATTTACAGTTACCATAGTAACAGCATCCTGCATGCAGTTCGATCCCTGCAGGGTAAGAATGTTATTTAAAAGTTTAAACTCTGTATCTGTTGTTGTGATCAAACTACGTCCCGGGGGCCAAACGTGGCCCATCAGGCCTTTTAATCTGGCCCATGAGAAAATAATCAGAATGAACATTTAAAATGTTTTGTTTTTAATACTGTATTTTCACGACCATAAGGCACACCGTATTAAAAGGCACAGGCTCTGTATTTAACACACACATAAGGCGCACCCAAAGATAGGGCACAGGTTTTATATACATATCCTCTACATCGTCCGCCTTACATCAACACACACACAAGTGTGTGTATTTAAAATAGATCGGGAGTAAAACTGAGTTTGGTTGGTTTTATTTAAATATTATTTACAGTCGTCATAAAGTCATTTATTAAATCCATCCAAGTCCTCATCCTCTGTTTCTGAATCTAACAGCTGCACTAAATCCAACCTCGCAGGTTCACTTTCCTCGCTGTCAGAGTCACTTTCTGAACCGTGCAGCTCCTCGGAAATGATGCCTGCTTTTGTGAAAGCTCGGACAACAGTGCCAGCAGACACGTTAGCCCAAGCATCTACAATCCACTGGCAAACTGTGGCGTAACTCGCCCGGCGCTGCCTTCCACCCTTCGTGAAACTGTGGTCTCCTCTGGTCGTCCATCACTGCCGGAGTCTTTCCTCTAACTCTGGCCACCTCGTCTTATTTCCACGTAAACTTCACCTGTCGCAGCTCGTTTTCCAGCTTCCTCCTCTTACGAACCATCGACTCGTTAATTTTAAATTTTCTTGCGACGGCTGGATTCCCATGTTCCTCCACGTAGATGATCGCCATCAGTTTAAACTGAGCTTCATAAACGTGTCTCTTTGACATTTTCAGTGTTGTTAAAACAGCGATGTTCTTCATAAAGAACACACCTGTTCTTTTAGACATAAGCCACGCCCACACTTCACCCTTTAAGGTTCTCTTGAAGAAAATTTCAGACTTTTATGTGCGCTTATGGTCGTAAAATACACAGGTTTTTACCCATGAATCCGGCGTTCCCCAAGAGTGCTCACACGTGACATCACCAACCAGGAAGTCGTCCATTTTGGGGCATCAATCATTAACAAATAATGAAGGTAAATAATGAAAGTACAAACAACACAGTATTTTATTTTATTATTATTTTTTAATCTTTTGTTTTGATTCAGTGGTGCGATTAGCTTCGCACGTCATTAGTGCATAAAGTCAGAAAAACGTCTGGTCTTGGAGCGAAAAAAAACCAGAAGATGTTTGTTTACATCTATTTCCTGGTCGATGACATCACGTGAAAACAATAACCTGTCGTTTTTCTAAATACGTCATTTTTTTTATCCAAAACAAGCCGCTTTTTTATGTCAAATCATTTTAATGACGTACGAAACTAACTGAACCTTTGAATCCCACCTTCAGATGGAAAAAATACTTAGTTGTTTGTAGTTATTTACCAATCAACTCCCGGTTTGGATGACAGACTTCCGGTTTTCTGGAAGTCTGACATCCGAAATGGCCGACATCCGGGGGATTTTTTTCACGTAGGTTCAATTTGCAGGAAATTTTGTATTTGTTTTTTTTTTTTTTTAACTATAAACTAAGTTTTTCCAAAACATTTTCTTAATTGAATCTAATTTAGTTTATTTTGCTGACGTCATAAAAAAAAAATCTAAACAGGAAGAGGATGGTTGTCTTTGAAACAGTGGAGCAAAAAATCCGTGTAGTCCCTCATTCATCCAGGAGTGATCCATAGTAGAAAAAGTTTTAAAAAAGTCTTCTGGACAGTTTAATTCTTGATCGAGACGTTTCGACTTCCATCCGGAAATCATTTTCAATCTGAATGAAATGGACTGAAAACTGGATCTATTTATACTAACCTGAGTAAAAGATAAAAAAAATAGTAAGAAGGGCTCGACCAATGAGACTGTGTTACCTATGAAGGGCTCGACCAATGAGACTGTGTTACCTATGATGGGCTCGACCAATGAGCCTGTGTTACCTATGAAGGGCTCGACCAATGAGACTGTGTTACCTATGATGGGCTCGACCAATGAGACTGTGTTACCTATGAAGGGCTCGACCAATGAGCCTGTGTTACCTATGAAGGGCTCGACCAATGAGCCTGTGTTACCTATGATGGCCGTGAATGGCTCCTATTGTAGCCACAGACCAGTAAACAAACCTATTATAAAAATGCTAAAAGCCTAGTGAATAGAAATTCCTGCTAACAAGAGGCGTGAAACTGGGTCACGAGGTGTCATCTTTAGTCCCTGGCTTCAAAAGGCTGCTGTATCTAACGCCTCCGAATCCTCCTGAATCCTCTGAATCGGAGTGGAGGCGTTAGATACATTCTGCCCGGTATTTGCAGCAGCATTTTGAAGCCATGGACTAAATATGACACCTCGTGACCCAGTTTCACGCCTCTCGTTAGCAGGAATTTCTATTCACTAGGCTTTTAGCATTTTTATAATAGGGTTCGTTTACTGGTCTGTGGCTACAATAGGAGCCATTCACGGCCATCATAGGTAACACAGGCTCATTGGTCGAGCCCTTCATAGGTAACACAGGCTCATTGGTCGAGCCCTTCATAGGTAACACAGGCTCATTGGTCGAGCCCTTCATAGGTAACACAGACTCATTGGTCGAGCCCTTCATAGGTAACACAGGCTCATTGGTCGAGCCCTTCATAGGTAACACAGACTCATTGGTCGAGCCCTTCATAGGTAACACAGGCTCATTGGTCGAGTCCTTCATAGGTAACACAGGCTCATTGGTCGAGCCCTTCATAGGTAACACAGTCTCATTGGTCGAGCCCTTCTTACTATTTTTTTTATCTTTTACTCAGGTTAGTATAAATAGATCCAGTTTTCAGTCCATTTCATTCAGATTGAAAATGATTTCCAGATGGAAGTCAAAACGTCTCGATCAAGAATTAAACTGTCCAGAAGACTTTTTTTTAAACTTTTTCTACAGTGGAGCAAAAAGAAAGAAGAAAAAAATAATGGAAAAATGTGGAATTTTAAATAGAAATATTAAAATAAAACAGACTGTTACTAATTATATGGTAGTCATGGTAACGACGAGTATTTTATAATCAATACAAATGAAACCAGACGCTCAATAAGAATGATTATAACCTGATGAATATTCATGTTTTATTTCTGTTTCCATAGTAACCCATGTAAATACACAGCGTTGTCATGGTAACGTGTAGCATGTTGTTTTGAATGTAATAAAACTTCTTTATGTTAAAGTTAGTTCATGTTTACTCCCCAACACACACACACACACACACACACACACACACACACACACACACACACACACACACACACACACACACACACACTGCCCTGGCAACCGTGTTACATGTGAAAACGAAACGTTTAAAAAAAAAAAGAGTCATGTTTGTTTCACAGGTTTTATTTCCTGTAAATGAGGTCATGTGATGACATCACCATCCATCCGACCAATCGTGCGAGCAGCAGGTTTTGGGAAGCGTTTGACCAATCCGACGGAGCGATGGGACGCAGCAATGATGCATTCTGGTGTCGCCACGGTAACGTCTTTAATCTCGTCCTGACGGAACGTTGAAGGAACTGGACTTCCTGTTTCTGTAAAAGTAAAACAGATGTAGTTCTGAAAGTCCCGCCTCCAGGTTCCACCTGCTGGTTCCACCTGCTGGTTCTACCTGGTCTCCAGAGTTCTGGTCCGGTCCAGCATGCTGGTGGTTTTGCTGCGGGTCAGAACGGGCACGGAGGAGGAACTGGACTGTGTCGTCATGGTGAAGTGAGCGGTCCTCAGCGATTGGTCTGTGTGAGACAGGAAGTGATGTCAGAGTAGGTAAGGACCTGCAGGTGGGAAGGGAGGCGGAGCTACCTTTGCAGAAGACGATAGAACCGCCGAGATCTGGAACCTTCCTGAAAGAGAGAAACATGCTTTACAAGTTACCACAGAGACCGTACGCGTCGCTATGGAGACCGTACGCGTCGCTACGGAGGCCGTACGCGTCGCCATAGAGGCCGTACGCGTCGCCATAGAGACCGTGCGCGTCGCCATAGAGACCGTGCGCGTCGCCATAGAGACCGTGCGCGTGGCTATAGAGACCCTACGTGTCGCTACTGAGGCTGTTCCCCCCAGCGTTCTGCCCCCAGATAAGCGTAAGACGACAGAACAGAAAGTGAGTTTTTCCTCCTTGGGAGGGAGGCTCTCGGATTTAGGGTGTGTTTTTGATAATGTGTGTGTAACTCACAGCGGTCGGTCAAAGTTTGCTGCTTTGGAAGCTGTCGGCTGGCTGCTGAGGGAGCGGCTCCGGGACAGTTTGGCTTTCCTCATCTCCTTACCTGCACAGACACACCTCGTCATCATCAGTACCACCACACGCTGCTGAGGTGCTGAACACCTGAGGGACCCAGACCGCCTGAACGTCGCTGGAGCGTTCCTTGAAGGGTAGGAATGGATAGGTAGGACGCCGGTCACCGCGCGGGAAGAAATATGGAAAACACGGGCGATGGTTTAGCGGTAGTGAGTAGTTTGGTTAATTGATCCCGCTCTAACGCCTCGTGTCAAATCAAAGTTTGTTACCGCCATACGTCGCTGCTGTGTCTGCTCGTAAAACACTTACACCCGCTCCTCTGAAGTTTGTACAACGTTTAGTCGCCACCAGTGAAGCAGCGGTGGTCCAGCGGTGGTCCAGCGTTGGCCTAGCGGACCCAAGCATCCACGAACTTGCGCCTATTGGTGCCAAACTTTGACAGGGCGTTGGTGGAGCGGGGGTGAACTTTGGGGATCGGTAGGAGGGCTCCTTGAGAAACATCAGCAGTGCCTGAGCGGCTATGGCGTCGCCTTAACGGTGATCAACGGTTACGTCACCGCTCCAGGAACGCTCTAGCTGAGTTCAGGCGGTGTGATCGGGGTGTGAGCTTACTGCAGGGTGGTGCCGCGGTGCAGGACATGGACTTGGTAGAAGACAGCCTGGTTTTGCTGTCTCTTCCTGTGGGACAGAAACAGGAGGTTAGAATGTTTCCTGTGATCCAGGAAACGCTGAATGTTACGCTCACGTTTTCTCTCAGGGTTCAGCTTGGCGTCGCTCTGCCGCTGCTCCAGCTGTTCCTGACACACAAGAGAACCGATCAGGATGTAGAACAGGAGGAACCGGGAGATCTGTTTACTGATCTTATGATGAGTAAGCTTACGATACGTAAACATGGCGGTTAAAAAAACCCTGTAACTCTCTTTATGGAACGTAAACATCATAAAACACCAGCAACAAATCTCAGGTGTGAACCAACTTGATCTCCATCCCGCCCCAACCACGCCTCTAAAACTCCATATATGGACTCGCTTCTGCACTCTACTTCTCCAGCTCCTTTCTACCTGCGGTGGTTCTCAAAGTGCTTTGGCTAGCTCCGCCCACTAGCTCCCCATTGGCTTGTTTTACTGGTTATGGAGTCATTCTGTTGTTGACATGTCCGACCAGCTGCTGGCTCTCGGAGCCACATCCGTCGTGTCTGGAGGAGTTGGTTCAGTCCTGAGGGAGCTGAGGAGAAGGAGACGATCTAGAGGAGGTGCTTCCTGTGTTTTTACTGTTTCCATGGAAACGTCCGGTTGCTCGCTTGAGGAACTGGAGGCGCTCACTCAGACCCAGTGAAATACAGAGAGACCAGTTTGGTGTTCTTCACTGCGGCCTGGCTTTGTGGATCCATTCAGGACTCCAGCTTTTTGGGTTGCCAGGTTGGACGTAGTGTGACCGGACTGGGATGCAGGTGGATAGGGGTGAGGGGGCATCGAGGTGTTTACACTGCAGCACCCAAATTTACCTTCAGGGGTTAATAAAGTTCATTCAATTCAATCCTCCAATGAGCAGGTGTTCTGTCGAGTTGAGCTCCCTGGCGCTTCTGAGCATGCCCAGAACACAGAATCCATTCTCTGCTCCCCGTCGAGATGAGCTACGACGAGGCAACACAACTCAACACACCGGTGAGACCTGAAAATATTCATAAACAATGACGAGGTGTTGCTGTGATGCTGATGGGTGAGTAAGTGGACGCCGCTTCTGCTGGTGAAACTCGCCCAATCCGGGTGGGACTCGAACCCCTAATCTTCTTGCTGTGAAGTCACCATGCAGCCTGAATTTGAGGCGAGGCTTGAAGCGGTGTCCTTTCTGTGTGTAGTGTGCATGTTCTCCTTGTGTATGTGTTGGTGTTGGAATGAATGAAGTTTTGATTTAATATTTAAAGGAACAGGCTCACCATCTCCACCAGCAACGTCTCCTCTTTCTCTTTCTTCTGGTCCAACAGCTCTCTCTCCTGTCTCTTCTGGAACTACACACACACACGTGTTACACTGGTACATCTACCACCCTCCACCCCATCATTCCCAGTTTCCTCACCGGCTCCGTCAGGTCCAGTTTGTCCAGTTCCAACACGGTCTGGAAGACACGACGGACACACGTGACTAAACGACCAGTTCAAAGCTTCTGATTCACAGGACAGGCCGTCTCTTCTGTCAGCCTCTTATTAAACACGTCTTCTGCGCGTCTCACTGGTTCGTTAGTTTCGGTTCGGCCAATGAAAACCAACAACACATCAATAGAGGGTAATCTAAGACCCGCCCTATCGTTGTTTACAGGTTTGTTGATTTTAGCTCCTCCTCCTTCGAGGTTGGACAGTTCAGTAGTGCCCGATCTTTTCTGTACCAAGTTCTACTTTTCAAATATCAAACCTCTTGATCTACCACACACACACACACACACACACACACACACACACACACACCAGCAGTAAAACTACCCTCAACATTAGACATCCCGTCATAAACACGCCCTCTCGCAAACACACAGACAAGTTCCTCTCTCTTTCTGTCGCTCGCTCTCTTTTTCTCTCTAATACACACATTTCCAGCCAGCATGCAGCGCTTTTGGCGCTTTGGGTGGTTGGTTTCCTCCGGGTGGGAGCTACCCAAAACACCTCACCAGCTTGGAAGGCGCGTCCTAACCAGATGCTCAAACCACCTCATCTGGGTTCTCTCAACCTCGAGGAGGAGCGGCTCTACACCGACTCTAAGCCAACACCCTTGTTTTAAATTTTTCCGCCATTTTGTTTGCATCGGCGAGCGTTGTCAGAATTTGGCGTCCCTTCCTAGCATTCAAGGAACGCTCAAGCAGAGTTCCGGCGATGTACCCGGAACTTCAACTCTTCGTCTCCCCCCATACCACCCAACGGCCCCCCCATACAGTCCCCCCACACGCCGCTGCTACCTTCCGGATTGTCGCCACCACGTCTTTGTCCTTCTCCCTGCACAAGAGTTTCTGGACGCAAAAGTCGAGTTTTTGCAGCAGCAGTTTATCATCCGGCAGGCGTAGGGATGACCGTAACCGTGGTAACAGCTGGCACAGCTTGTACCTGCAATGGAAAGAGGGTAATATGGGGGGGGTATCAGCGTGTTGAATCTAGCCGTAAAGAAAGGAGAACGGGGCATACCTGACGTTGGCCACCGGGTCGTGAACCAGATCCAGCGCAGGAAAGAGAAAGTGCTTATTGAAGTACTTCCTGGAGAAAATCTCCATGGCAACCTCGCAGACATCCAGGAAACGGAGGCGGTTCCAGTAGCTGCGTCCGAGTGCCAGAGCTAGAGGAAAGGAGGGTGGGGTAGGGAGGGGCGAGGAAGCGGGAAGGGGAACATCATCATTAATCTAGATCCGTCTGCAGGTAAACAATCAATGACATCATCACAGTTTGCAGTATGCAGCCGTTACCACGGTAACCACAGCCCAACCCGACTGCCAGGTACCCATAGCTAGGAGCAATGTTGTCCAGGGCTTAATGCCCCTGGTACTCTACCAGGCAAACAGATCCTAGGTGAGGGGCCAGACAAAACGAACAGGAGACATGGGCTAACCTTCCAGTGGGCTCACCACCTGCCGGAGGGGCAGGTGGGTAAGGAGGAGATGGGCGGCAGGCAACGACGAGGACCCTGGCAGTCAGAACCTCAGCTGCATAAGCTAGGTTTTGGTACGGGACGTGGGATGTCACTTCTTTGGCGAGGAAGGAGCCCGAGCTGGTGCGAGGTCGAGCGGTTCCTGCTAGATATACCGTAATTTCACGGCTATGAGGCTCATATAAAAGTCTTAGATTTTCTTCAAAGTGAGCGGTGCACATTGTGTGTGAGAAAAGGCGGACCTAAAAGAAAACACGGTGCCCGAGAGGCGGACCTGAAAGAAAAGGCATGAGAACGTTAAAGAGTGAAGTGTGAGCGGCGTGGGAGCGATGGATGACCGAAGGGTGGAAGGCAGCGCCGGGCGAGTTACGCTACAGTTTGCCAATGGATTGTAGATGCTTGGACTAACGTGTCTGCTGGTACTGTTATCCGAGCTTTCTCAAAAGCTGGTATCCTTTCTGAGGAGCCGCACAGTACAGACAGTGACTTTGACAGCGAGGAGCGAAGTGGACCTGCTCTGAAACAGAGGATGAGGACTTTGATGGATTTGAATAAAGACTATTACCGGTAATGTGTTTGTTTAGTATCGTTACTACTTAAATAAAACACAACCAAACTCAGTTTTGTTCCCGATTTATTTTTTAATACACACATTTGCATGCTTGCGTGTGTGTTGTTGTAAGGCGGTGTGTGACTGAGACTGCGCCTTTTCGTACGGTGCGCCTAATGGTCGTGAAATTACGGTAGTTGGACTCGTCTCGACGCACAGCTCGAGCTCTGGAACCAGGCCTCTCTACAGGGGCATGACCCTGTTCTATTCTGGGTTCGAGTTGTCAATGAAAATGTTCTTCTCGGGCCGGGATCGGGACAAATGCTGTCTGGCTCGGGCATTTCGGGGCGAACTTTTCAGGCCCGATAATAGCAATAAAATTTTGTCTTCTGATCCAGTTATAACTAAGGTTGCATGGAGTGGGCCAGAGGCTAGTCTGTTCCTGGAGGGTGCTAGAGGCTAGCCTGGTTCCTGGATGGTGCTAGCCTGAAGCTAGCCTGGTTCCTGGGAGGTGCTGGCCTGGTTTCTGGGAGGTGCTAGCCTGGTTTCTGGGAGGTGCTAGCCTGGTTCCTGGGAGGTGCTAGCCTGGTTCCTGGGAGGTGCTGGCCTGGTTTCTGGGAGGTGCTAGCCTGGTTCCTGGGAGGTGCTAGCCTGGTTCCTGGGAGGTGCTAGCCTGGTTCCTGGGAGGTGCTGGCCTGGTTTCTGGGAGGTGCTGGCCTGGTTTCTGGGAGGTGCTGGCCTGGTTTCTGGGAGGTGCTAGAGGCTCAGATGCTATGCGGCTAGCTGAGATCCAGTGGGCGGGGCTTACCTTGCACCAGGCGCTCCAGCATTTCCTGCCTCTGCTCCTGTTTCCGGTTGTAACGCAGGAACGTGCAGAATGTCCTCGCCGCCTCTTTCTGCACGGGTAGAACTCTCTGGAAGCAGTAAACAGAGCCGGTTACCGGGGGGATCCCGGAGCACCCGCTTGTCGTGAGGGGGGGAAGGAGGAGCTCACGTTGCCGGTCAGGACCAGGAAGATACGAGGACAGAAGCTTCGGTGGAGGAGGTCCGCTGGCAGCAGGCGAGCGAGGCAGCAGAACTTCTGGAGGAGCTTCTGATGGAGGCGCCAGCGGAGAGACATGGAGACCCTCTGCTCTGCCAGGAGGAGTACCGACATCACTTCCTGCTGGGATAGACGTAAAGACCATCTTAACACGATGCCAAGGATCTCAAACTCAAAACAATGGTTCCGTTCCATCATCTTCCGCTTATCCAGGGCTGGGTCGCCGGGGGCAACAGCCTCAGACGGGAAACCCAGGCCTCTCTCTCCCCGGCTGCATCCTCCAGCTCACCTGGAAGGATCCCAAGTCGTTCCCCAGCCAGCTGTGAGACATAGTCTCTCCAGCGGGTCCGGGGTCTGCCCTTTGGTCTCCTCCCGGTGGAACGTGCCAGAAACACCTCGCCCACGAGGCGCTCGGGGGGCATCCTGACAAGATGACCCAACCACCCCATCTGGCTCCTCTCGACCTAAAGGAGAAGCGGCTCGACACCGAGCTCCTCCCGGATGGCAGAGCTCCTCACCCGATCTCTGAGTGAGAGCCCAGCCACGCTGCAGAGGAAGCTCATTTCGGCCGCTTGTACCCGCGATCTCATTCTTTCGGTCACCATCCACAGCTGGTTACCATGGTGACGGTAGAAACGTAGATCCGGGTTACCATGGTGAGGGTGGGAACGTAGATCCTGGTTACCATGGTGAGGGTAGGAACGTAGATCCTGGTTACCATGGTGAAGGTAGGAACGTAGATCCTGGTTACCATGGTGAGGGTAGGAACGTAGATCCTGGTTACCATGGTGAGGGTAGGAACGTAGATCCTGGTTACCATGGTGAGGGTAGGAACGTAGATCCTGGTTACCATGGTGAAGGTAGGAACGTAGGTCCTGGTTACCATGGTGAAGGTAGGAACGTAGATCCTGGTTACCATGGTGAAGGTAGGAACGTAGATCCTGGTTACCATGGTGAGGGTAGGAATGTAGATCCTGGTTACCATGGTGAAGGTAGAAACGTAGATCCTGGTTACCATGGTGAGGGTAGGAACATAGATCCTGGTTACCATGGTGAGGGTAGGAACATAGATCCTGGTTACCATGGTGAAGGTAGGAACGTAGATCCTGGTTACCATGGTGAGGGTAGGAATGTAGATCCTGGTTACCATGGTGAAGGTAGAAACGTAGATCCTGGTTACCATGGTGAGGGTAGAAACGTAGATCCTGGTTACCATGGTGAGGGTTGGAACGTAGATCCTGGTTATCATGGTGAGGGTTGGAACATAGATCCGGGTTACCATGGTGAGGGTAGGAACGTAGATCCTGGTTACCATGGTGAGGGTAGGAACGTAGATCCTGGTTACCATGGTGAGGGTATGAACATAGATCCTGGTTACCATGGTGAGGGTAGGAACATAGATCCTGGTTACCATGGTGAGGGTAGGAACATAGATCCTGGTTACCATGGTGAGGGTAGGAACGTAGATCGACTTGTAAATCGAGAGCTTTGCTTTTCGGCTCAGCTCTCTCTTTACCACGACGGACCGATGCAGCGTCTTACTTATTGCTGATGCCGCACCGATCCGCCTGTCGATCTCCCGCTCCATCTTTCCCCCACTCGTGAACAAGACCCCGAGATACTTAAACTCCTTCACCTGGGGCAGGACCCTATCCCTGACCCGCAGGGGACATTCCACCCTTTTCCGGGCGAGGACCATGGTCTCGGATTTGAGACCATGCTAGCCATTTGTAATTTTTTGTAATTTTACAAATTCAACATAATGAGGTCCTGGGTTGTTGGAGTCTATCCCCCCCCTTCCTCACACACACACACACACATTCCAAGGGGCAATTTAATAGCAGCCAATCAACATGTATGTTTTTGGAGGAAACCAGAGAAAACCCACACATACACGGGGAGAACATACAAACTACACACAGAAAGACCAGTTTATCAAGCCTCGTCCCCACCCGGGACTCAAACCTGCAGAGGCCACTGTGTTACCTTTAGGCCAATTTACTGTCTTCTAAGATCAGTCAGTCACCAACATAACCGTCTAACCCATTCTGGTTATGGCGGGTGCCAGAGCCCATCCCGGCTGATTGAAGGCGAGGGGTAGGGTACACCCCGAACAGGTCACCAGTCTGTTGCAGGGCCCACACACATAGCCACTCATTCCTAGCAGCCAATCAACCTAACATGTATGTTTTTGGATGAAACTCACACATACACGGGGAGAACATGCAAACTACACATGTTCAGTGTTCCAAGCCTCATCCCCCGAGACTCTAACCCGCGACCTTGTGCTACCCACTGTGCCACCGTTTGCCCATCTTCTAAGAGGTTGTATAATAATAAGAGTTAAAAGGTCTGCTTGTTTTCTCACCTGGTTGTCCGGGTTCTCTCTTCTAGAGAGCACCGTCTCCAGAGTTTCTTCCAAGTGATTCATCAGAGCGTTTAAGACCTGAGCAGAAGAAAACCGATCAGGACGAGGATCTGGACCCGGACTGGGTTTCTGTGGTTCTCACCTCTAGGTTTTCATCCTGCAGCAACATGAGGAGCTCCTTCTGAACCAGGTGTGTCTTAGAAACCAGAAGCTTTAGCACCTGGAGGGGCAGAGAGGACGCAGCCAATCAGAGGCCTCGTTTGATAAGCTCAGATTTTTACCTGAGCAGTTTTACACACACACACACACACACACACACACACACACACACACACACTATCAAACACACACAAACATAGACATTTTCTGCACGTGTGCATGCAGCGCTTTGGGAGGGAGAGGGACCACTGCATTAATAGGTGCTTCTTATTAAGAACAGACTTAACAATGTGCTTTCACGTCACAAATTCCAGAAAAAAATTCCAGTAACAATAAAAAAAGTCGTTAAAGAGTTTAAGTACTCGCTGAACTGACTTCCTGTCATTTAATTTTTTTTCCCCCAAAACACCTCGTGGTCGATTTCAGATCAGTCTGCTGGTTGGGCACCCCTGGTATAGACCCATTGCTAACCCAAGCCCAACCCTAACCCTATATAAGGAGAGTAAATTATCTCCCACAGAAGCTCAAAGACAGAGGGAGAACAAACTCAGAAGAATAAATAAAACTGTATTTCTAATGTTTTTTGTGAGGGACTAGGGGGTGAGGAAGGCCGAGAAGAGCCGAAACGGTTCCCTCATAGTCCTATCACTAATTTTAAGATCTGTATGACCCAAGTTTTTAACCTCCTCATCTCTACGGGTATGGGGAACTTCTTGGGGTGTGTTTGCTTGTCAGTATTCTTTTCATATCTCAAACTCAAGACAGATCTAACCCAAAACCTAAACCAACCCTAACCCAAACCTAACCCATACCTAACCTAGCCCTAACCTAACCCTAACCCATACCTAACCCAAAACCTAACCCAACCCTAACCCAAACCTAACCCATACCTAACCTAACCCTAACCCATACCTAACCTAGCCCTAACCTAACCCTAACCCATACCTAACCCAAAACCTAAACCATCCCTAACCCAAACCTAACCCATACCTAACCTAGCCCTAACCTAACCCTAACCCATACCTAACCCAAAACCTAACCCAAACCTAACCCATACCTAACCTAGCCCTAACCTAACCCTAACCCATACCTAACCCAATACCTAAACCAACCCTAACCCAAACCTAACCCATACCTAACCTAGCCCTAACCTAACCCTAACCCATACCTAACCCAAAACCTAAACCAACCCTAACCCAAACCTAACCCATACCTAACCTAACCCTAACCCATACCTAACCCAAAACCTAAACCAACCCTAACCCAAACCTAACCCATACCTAACCTAGCCCTAACCTAACCCTAACCCATACCTAACCCAAAACCTAACCCAGCCCTAACCCAAACCTAACCCTAACCTAACCTACACCTAAACCAACCCATACCTAACCCAAAACCTAACCCAAACCTAACCCAAAACCTACCCTAACCCAACCCTAACCCAACCCTAACTCACACCTAAACCAACCCTAACTCTAACCTAACCCATACCTAACCCAAACCTAACCCAAAACCTACCCTAACCCAGCCCTAACCAAACCTAACCCTAACCCAACCCTAACCCAGCCCTAACTCACACCTAAACCAACCCTAACCTAACCCTAACCTAACCCAAAACCTAGCCTAACCCAAAACAAAAAAACAAGTTTTGGAAAAATAAAAAAATTCAAAGTGGATGTTGTA
This sequence comes from Neostethus bicornis, assembly GCA_902685375.1. Classification (NCBI taxonomy): domain Eukaryota; kingdom Metazoa; phylum Chordata; class Actinopteri; order Atheriniformes; family Phallostethidae; genus Neostethus; species Neostethus bicornis. Next base: position 203,725 of record CACRXE010000043.1, read on the forward strand.
TGCAGGAGGGGTGCCAACCTGATACCTGGGGGTGCCTTGATGAAAAGAAAAAGAAAAAAATATTTTTTTGGAAATTCAAATTTGGAGCCAAAACAGGCCCCCCAACAGCATGTCAAGATGGAGCGCACCAATCACAGACAGCCAAGACAGGCTGCTGTGGTATATTAGAGAGCCAGACAGCTCCTACAGTCAGAGCAAAGCTAGCTCTCATGAGGAATGATGCTTAAACTGATTATTATTGCTGTTGTTGTTACTTGGTGTGGAGGACCTGGGCCTGATGAAGGCCAAAATAGGCCGAAACGTTGCCCACAGAGTCCCCACACCTATCTTAAAAAAAACAAATGTTGCTTAATTTCTTTGAACGTTGTCTCTACGGGGGAAAGGAGTGGGTCTCGGGGTGTGTTCGCCCGGTAGGCTCCCCGTTTTTCATTCAAACCAAACCTAACCCAGCCCTAACCTAAACCAAACCTAACCCTACCCTAACCCAAATTGAATCCAATCCTAACTCACACCTAAACCAACCCTAACCCAGCCCCTAACCCTTGGTAGTTGGTGGAGGGCCCCTGCAGCGCTGCTCTCCTGGTGGGAGACAGGGCTTTAACCCTCCACCTAACCAAACCCAAACCCTAACCCAACACCTACTTTAACCAAACGCTAACCCCACCTAACCCAACCCAAACCCTACCTTAACTCAACCCTAACCCCACTATACCCAACCCAAACCCTAACCCAAGAGTTACCTCATTTCGTATTGAATGCGGTATGGGACGGGGAGGCAGTGGAGCTGTTGAAGGACAGGTGTGATGTGGTTAATGGAGGGTGTGTGTATATGTGTGAGTGTGTGTGTTAGTGTGAGTGATGAGGTCCCAGCAGTAGATTGGTTGTTTGAGGTCACAGGGTCTCACCTGGTGGAAACTGGCTGCAACACTTTGCCGGACGCTGCTTTCAGGATCACTGCAGAGGTCAGAGAAGGACGGGTAGAGGTCGGAGTGGAAGTGGGCGGGGTCTAGGAAGAGAATCACGGCCTAATGAGAGAAAAAAAAAGAGTGAATCAGTGTGTGTGTGTAAGTGTGTGAGAGTGTGTGTGTGTTACCGGCATGTTATAGCAGCAGTTGCAGCGTATCAGTGTGTTCTTCTCGTTTGTTTCTCTCTGATTTGCGTCCATTCGTCCAGCTGTGCACATCACCTTAAACATCTGCAGGAGGCGGGACTTCTGCTCGTCCAATAGCACACCTGGAACCAGAACCACACCTGGAGTGTCTATCATAACAACCAGTCTATACCAGTGTGCCCAACCGGTCGAAATGGTAGCCTGTGGACTGATCCCAAGTCGACCGCCAGGTGTCACCTTCTTCTTAATCATCTATCCCTTAAAGGGTGCAGGGGGTGCCGGAGCCCATCCCGGCTGATTCGAGGCGAGGGGCAGGGAACACTTTTCCGTTGTCTTCCGCTTATTCAGAGCCAGGTCGCCAAGGGCAACAGCCTCAGACAGGAACCCCAGGCTTCTCTCACCCCGGCTGCATCCTCCATCTCACCCAGGAGGATCCTGAGATGTTCCCTGTCCAGCTGCATAGTCTCTCCAGCAGGTCCGGGGTCTGCCTCTTGGTCTCCTCCTGGTTGGACGGAACACCTCACCAGAGAGGGAGGCGTCCAAAACAGATGCCCAAACAAGCCCATCTGGCTCTCAACCTGGAGAAGGAGCTGTTCTACTCTAAGCTCCTCCTGGATGGCAGAGCTCCTCAACTGATCTCTGAATGAGAGCCCAGCCATCCTGCAGAGGAAGCTCATTTCAGTCGCTTGTATCTGCAATCTTATTCTTTAAAAATCCTAGTGCGGGTTTCGCACATACGACGTGGAATATGGTTGCTAACCTGCCAAACCGCTGCATAGTTTCCCAAACTGGAAGGACAGCGACGCCATGGCAACGTCATCCACCTGTGATACTCCATCGCACACCGCCATCACCATAGGAACCACGATGTGGAGTCGGTCGTCTAATGAGAAAAAGTGTCTTAGTAACGTCTGGTACGGCCTGCTAGCGCTGCTTTTGGGTGCCCTCTCCACCTCACCTGCGTCCATCAGCTCCATCAGACCGATGATGGTGTCGAATGCGGCCAGACGGACCGCGCTCTCCTCATCTCCAGCGAGCTCCACCAGCTCGGGGAGCAGCTCGGTTCTAGCGTCTTCCATCCTGAGGAGCAGAGACACGCATCATTGGCTTGGTCCTGCATCGGCGCAGGCTGGGTTTGCCATGGCGACCGTACAGCTCGGCTTCTTTCACTGGTTCTTGAAGAGGTTTCACATCCTGTTTTTAGATGAAACCTCTTCAGGAACCGGGTCCTCCAGAGAAGTCCGGATCTTTCTGAGCTACCCGATGGTTCTGCTGATGCTCTCCAGCTGGCGGCACATGCAGGCTCGGACCTCCGACTCCACATCCTCACACAGAGACCGGGTCAGAGGCAGGAGCTCCTTCTTCACCCTGACGGACAGAAACGTAACGTTACGGGACGTCCCGCAGAACTAACGCCCCGCCCACAACGCCGATCCTCACGTGTGCGAATCAAACTTGCAGGCGACTTTTCCCAGGATCCGGCACCTGGCCAGGCGGGCTTGAACGGAGTGAGAGACTGAAGACTGGAAAAGGAGCGGGTTCAGGACCTGGAAAGAGAAACGGACGTTACCATGGAAACAGGAAAGCTCTTTCTCCTAGTAAAGCATCAACATGTGCAGGTCATCATCTGTCGTTCACAAGCTGGTGCCACCTGATGGCTCCATTCCATTTTCCTCCAGAAACTAGGTAGAGGATTGCAGGCAGTGATGGGAAAACATCCTACCCAATCAGAGAACAGAGATGACGCCGTCCGTCCGCCATGTTTGTAGTTTTCTAGCTGAAAAAAGGAGATCAGCCATGCTATATGATCCGTCTAGCATTATCACTGTTTCTCACATGATCACTTTGTGTTTGTAAATGAGCGACCCCCCACCCTCGCTCTGTATCTGCGTGTGGGTGGGGTCTCCTGGTTGCTAGGTTACCTGAGTGACACCTGGAATCAGAAGATCGGGATGGATTGATAAAGTTATCAAACTGACCTCCTGTTTGATCGTCTCTTTGGGGAGAGCGTTGATGGCTGATAGAAGGGTCTCCAACCAGGCGTTGCTGAGCACTGCGCACACACACACAGACATACACACACACACGCGTATACACACACAGGGCATATCAGATGGGCGGATTTAGACGTGTCCATGTGGGTTTACATGTGGTTAAGGTGGGACTACCTGTGTGCGGTTGAGGTGGGACTACCTGTATGTGGTTGAGGTGGGACTACCTGTGTGCGGTTGAGGTGGGACTACCTGTGTGCGGTTGAGGTGGGACTACCTGTATGTGGTTGAGGTGGGACTACCTGTGTGTGTGGTTGAGGTGGGACTACCTGTGTGCGGTTGAGGTGGGACTACCTGTGTGCGGTTGAGGTGGGACTACCTGTGTGTGTGGTTGAGGTGGGACTACCTGTGTGCGGTTGAGGTGGGACTACCTGTGTGCGGTTGAGGTGGGACTACCTGTATGTGGTTGAGGTGGGACTACCTGTGTGCGGTTGAGGTGGGACTACCTGTATGTGGTTGAGGTGGGACTACCTGTGTGTGTGGTTGAGGTGGGACTACCTGTGTGCGGTTGAGGTGGGACTACCTGTGTGCGGTTGAGGTGGGACTACCTGTATGTGGTTGAGGTGGGACTACCTGTGTGTGTGGTTGAGGTGGGACTACCTGTGTGCGGTTGAGGTGGGACTACCTGTGTGCGGTTGAGGTGGGACTACCTGTATGTGGTTGAGGTGGGACTACCTGTGTGTGGTTGAGGTGGAACTACCTGTGTGTGTGGTTGAGGTGGGACTACCTGTGTGCGGTTGAGGTGGGACTACCTGTGTGCGGTTGAGGTGGGACTACCTGTGTGTGGTTGAGGTGGAACTACCTGTGTGTGTGGTTGAGATGGGACTACCTGTGTGTGGTTGAGGTGGTACTACCTGTGTGTGGTTGTGGTAGGACTACCTGTGTGTGGTTGTGGTAGGACTACCTGTGTGTGGTTGTGATTGGACTACCTGTGTGTGGTTGAGGTGGTACTACCTGTGTGTGGTTGTGATTGGACTACCTGTGTGTGGTTGAGGTGGAACTACCTGTGTGTGGTTGAGGTGGGACTACCTGTGTGTGTGGTTGAGGTGGGACTACCGTATTTTCCGCACTATAAGGCGCACCTAAAAACCTTAAATTTTCTCCAAAGTCCACGGTGCGCCTTATAACCCGGAGCGCCTTATATATGGATTAATATTGAGCTACAACAGGTGTCACAACTGCGGTAAGCAGCCGCCGACTCCATTTCCCTCGTAGAAGAAGTAGTGCGCGGTGCATGCTGAGATACGTATATGAAAGAGAGTTTAAACTCAAGGTGATCGGTCACGCAGTGGAACAGGGGAATAGAGCCACAGCCAGTGGTGAGATCGGGCCTAAAAAAATCCAGCCCGACCCGAGCCCGCGATATATTTTATAAATATATCATTTATAAAAATTTATAAATTGGAACATTTTCAAGAACACGCTTTTTTAATTAAAAAAAAAAAAATCACCCTATCGGACCCCTAACGCACTTGTCTGTGATGGCCTGCTTAGCGCGAAGAGGAGGGACAGTCTTTGAAACAAATGATAAAATAGCGATCATCACTTTTGCCAGTCCAGCTGTTTAAATGCCCGCTCAGCGTCGAGGTGCCAGTCTTTTTTATTCTTAACTTCTTACTCCTTCATATGAGGATAGCAGTTCAAAATAAATAAAATAAAGACGTGCGCAGGAGAGGATTACCAAATTAAGAGAGGCGTTCACGCGCGCAGAGCATGAGCTGGCTCTGCGTAAAACATTACTTCTCTGTTTGATCCAAATTATTAATTTTTTAACAAGTATTCCTTAGTTTAGTACACACACATTGTTTTAGTTTACATTTTATAAACATATATTTATTTATTTATTTTTTTAAAAAAAGAAGAAAGTCAGCGAGAGAGAAGCCCGACCCAACGTAATGATTGACATTTTTAGGCCCGACCCGACCCGAATTTTGGGTCGGGCTTAAGATCTTACCTCTGGCCGCAGCGACAGAGTTTAACATCAATGAATCAATGGTGAGGAAGTGGAAGAAGCAAGAGGATGCGCTGCGCCAAGTAAACAAGACAAAACAGAGTTTCCGCGGAACAAAGCGAGATGGCCACAGTTAGAGGACAAAGTTTAACAGCCTTTACGGTAGCGCCTCATAATGCGGTGCGCCTTATATATGGAAAAAGTTTTAAAAAATGTCATTTATTGAAGGTGCGCCTTATAATGCAGTGCGCCTTATAGGGCGGAAAATACGGTACCTGTGGGTGTGGTTGAGGTTGGACTACCTGTGTGTGGTTGTGGTAGGACAACCTGTGTGTGTGGTTGAGGTTGGACTACCTGTGTGTGGTTGTGATTGGACTACCTGTGTGTGGTTGAGGTGGGACTACCTGTGTGTGGTTGAGGTGGAACTACCTGTGTGTGGTTGAGGTGGGACTACCTGTGTGTGGTTGTGATTGGACTACCTGTGTGTGGTTGAGGTGGGACTACCTGTGTGTGGTTGTGATTGGACTACCTGTGTGTGGTTGAGGTGGTACTACCTGTGTGTGGTTGTGATTGGACTACCTGTGTGTAGTTGAGGTGGTACTACCTGTGTGCGGTTGAGGTGGTACTACCTGTGTGCGGTTGAGGTGGTACTACCTGTGTGCGGTTGAGGTGAGACTACCTGTGTCTCTGTGGTTGAGGTGCACCAGGATGGTCTTCAGAATGCAGAAGGTGTGTGTGTGGATCAGGATGATGTCATCCTGGAGGATAGTCAGGAACGAAGTGGCTGCGGCCAGTTGGAATTCAGCACCAGATCCATTTAGAGCCTCCTGGGTGGAACAGAGGTAGACTCTCAAACTCACCTTAGGAGGAACCGGTGCCCGCTGTGTTAGACCTACCCGGACTTTAGGGACCACCCTGCGAAAAGTCTCCGCTGGATTCTGGCGAACCAAATAGGGTAAGTTGGTGATGACGCTGATTCTCTGGACCTCCTGGCCGACACTGTGAGGGAGGAAGGAGGGCCCAATGCGCTGGGTAACCAGGATCTACGTTCCTACCCTCATCTCTCCTCACAACTCATCGCTTGAACTCACCTGAGCAGGTAGACGGCTCTCTCTATGTCGTTCAGGTCTTCATCCACAGTCAGCTGATCGATCTCCTCGGCAGTCTGAAGGTGAACGAACAAGTAAAAACCGGCAGGTGAGTGGTCTGGTTTTGGATTTGGAGGACAGTTTAGAGCATTTAGAAACCAACCATGAAAAACAGGGCGTTCAGGTGGCACCCTAACCAAATGCCTGGACGACCCCATCCGGCTTCTCTCAACCTGGAGGAGGAGCAACGGCTCTACTCCGAGATTCTCCCGAATGCCAGAGCTCCCCCTTCTATCTCTGAGTGAGAGCCAAGCCACCCTGCAGAGGAAGATCATTTCAGCCGTTTGAATCCATGAATCTCCATGTATCTACATTCTTACACATCACACCTACAGCTGGTTACCATGGTGAGGGTAGGAATGTAGATCCTGGTTACCACGGTGAGGGTAGGAACGTAGATCCTGGTTACCATGGTGAGGGTAGGAACATAGATCCTGGTTACCACGGTGAGGGTAGGAACGTAGATCCTGGTTACCATGGTGAGGGTAGGAACGTAGATCCTGGTTACCATGGTGAGGGTAGGAACGTAGATCCTGGTTACCATGGTAAGGGTAGGAACGTAGATCCTGGTTACCATGGTGAGGGTAGGAACGTAGATCCTGGTTACCATGGTAAGGGTAGAAACGTAGATCCTGGTTACCATGGTGAGGGTAGAAACATAGATGCTGGTTACCATGGTGAGGATAGGAATGTAGATCCTGGTTACCATGGTGAGAGTAGGAACGTAGATCCTGGTTACCATGGTGAGGGTAGGAACGTAGATCCTGGTTACCATGGTGAGGGTAGGAACGTAGATCCTGGTTACCATGGTGAGGGTTGGAACGTAGGTTCTGGTTACCATGGTGAGGGTAGGAACGTAGATCCTGGTTACCATGGTGAGGGTTGGAACGTAGGTTCTGGTTACCATGGTGAGGGTAGGAACGTAGATCCTGGTTACCATGGTGAGGGTTGGAACGTAGGTTCTGGTTACCATGGTGAGGGTAGGAACGTAGATCCTGGTTACCATGGTGAGGGTAGAAACATAGATGCTGGTTACCATGATGAGGATAGGAACGAAGATCCTGGTTACCATGGTGAGGGTAGGAACGTAGATCCTGGTTACCATGGTGAGGGTAGGAACGTAGATCCTGGTTACCATGGTGAGAGAGCATAGACCGACTGGTAAATCCAGAGCGATGGCTGTTGGTCGCCTCAGAGCAACAAGGTTGGGGGTTTGAGTCCTGGAGTGGGAGTGAGTGTTGGAACATTGTCCTTTCTGTGTGTAGTTTGTATGTTCTCCTGTGTATGTGTGGGTTTTTTCTGGTTTCCTCCAAAAACCTACATGTTAGGTTGATTGTGTGTGTGGCCCTGCAACAGACTGGTGACCTGTTGAGGGTTACCAGGGATAGAGATGGATAGATAGAGGAGGACAGAAAGAGGTGGATAGATAGAGGTTGATAGAGGAGGACAGAAAGAGGTGGATAGATAGAGGTTGATAGAGGAGGACAGAAAGAGGTGGATAGATAGAGGAGGACAGAAAGAGATGGATAGATAGAGGTTGATAGAGGAGGACAGAAAGAGGTGGATAGATAGAGGAGGACAGAGAGAGATGGATAGATAGAGGTTGATAGAGGAGGACAGAAAGAGGTGGATAGATAGAGGAGGACAGAAAGAGATGGATAGATAGAGGTTGATAGAGGAGGACAGAAAGAGGTGGATAGATAGAGGTTGATAGAGGAGGACAGAAAGAGGTGGATAGATAGAGGTTGATAGAGGAGGACAGAAAGAGGTGGATAGATAGAGGAGGACAGAAAGAGGTGGATAGATAGAGGTTGATAGAGGAGGACAGAAAGAGGTGGATAGATAGAGGTTGATAGAGGAGGACAGAAAGAGGTGGATAGATAGAGGAGGACAGAAAGAGGTGGATAGATAGAGGAGGACAGACAGGAGACTGGACGGTCAGAAGATGAATGAATAAAGAAATAAAGACCAAATGAAGGAGAGACAGACAGACAGATAGACGGACGGACATGGAGACAAACTGCGTCACGCTGCGGGTCTCCCCTCTCTCTTCATCCCTCCCTCCCTCCCTCCCTCCTCAGCCTCCAGCTCTCCTCCTCATGTCTCACCTTTATATTCCTGCGGATGGGTCGCCTCTCCTCTGGGGGGCTGAGGAGCTCCTGCGGGGGGCTCAGACTCATCCTGCAGGGCAGCATGCTGATGGGCAGCGCGCTGCTGTGCGGGGGGAGAAGGATGGCGGGGGGTGTGACACGCGGGGTTTCCGGTAAAGTTTAAAGTGAAAACCGTTACTTCCGGTGCTGCTGATGAAGGCATGCCAATTAGGAAGTACCTGCTGATGACGTTTTAAAAACGTCTTTGAAATTAATTACTGATGATGACGCAAGTGAACGTGACGAAGTGCGCACCTCATAATGTGTGTGTGTGTGTGCGCGCGCGCGTATAGTGGTGTGTGTGTTACACTCACACACGTCTTCTGAACCGCTCATCTCTGAAATGTAAACACTTATGAGCTTTT
>CACRXE010000043.1:215000-287500 GCA_902685375.1 Neostethus bicornis
TTATACTGTATGAGTGTGTGTTTATATGTGTATGTATGTATGTGTGTGTGTTTATATATGTGTGTGTGTTTATATGTATGTGTGTATGTGTGTGTGTTTATATATGTGTGTGTGTTTGTACACTGCGTTCCAAATTATTATGCAAATTGTATTTAAGTGTCATAAAGATTAAATTTAGTGTTTTTCAGTTAAACTCATGGATGGTATTGTGTCTCAGGGCTCTGTGGATCACTGAAATCAATTACATACACCCATGATATTTAGTTGGCGAGGTGAGTCCAATTAAGGGAAAAACTGCTTAAGAAGGATGTTCCACATTATTAAGCAGACCACCATTTTCAAGCAATATGGGAAAGAAAAAGGATCTCTCTGCTGCTGAAAAGCGTGAAATAGTTGAATGCCTTGGACAAGGTATGAGAACTTTAGATATTTCACGAAAACTTAAGCGTGATCATCGTACCATTAAGAGATTTGTGGCTGATTCAGAGCACACACGGGTTCGTGCAGATAAAGGCAAAATGAGGAAGGTTTCTGCAAGACAAATACATCGGATAAAGAGAGCAGCTGCTAAAGTGTCATTACAAAGCAGCAAAGAGGTATTTGAAGCGGCTGATGTCCCTGGAGTCCCACGAACATCAAGGTGTAGGATCCTCCAGAGGCTTGCAGTTATGCATAAACCTTCTATTCGACCACCCCTAAACAATGCTCCAAGCAGAAACGGCTGCAGTGGGCCCAGAAATACATGAAGACCGATTTTCAAACAGTCTTGTTCACCGATGAGTGCCGTGCAAGTCTGGATGGTCCAGATAGATGGAGTAGTGGATGGTTGGTGTATGGCCACCATGTCCCAACAAGGCTGCGACGTCAGCAAGGAGGTGGCGGAGTCATGTTTTGGGCCGGAATCCTAGGGAAAGATCTGCTTGGCCCCTTTAGGGTCCCTGACGGTGTGAAAATGACTTCTGCAAAGTATGTTGAGTTTCTGACTGACCACTTCCTTCCGTGGTACAAAAAGAAGAATCGTGCTTCCAGAAACAAAATCATCTTCATCATGACACTGCACCATCTCATGCTGCAAGGAACACATCTGCTTCATTGGCTGCTATGGGCATAAAAGGGGAGAAACTCATGGTGTGGCCCCCATCCTCCCCTGACCTCAACCCTATTGAGAATCTCTGGAGCATCATCAAGCAAAAGATCTATGCAGGTGGGAGGCAGTTCACATCCAAACAGCAACTTTGGGAGGCTGTTCTGACATCCTGCAAAGACATTCAAGCAGAAACTCTCCATAAACTCACAAGTTCTATGGATGCAAGAATTGTGAAGCTGCTATCAAACAAGGGGTCCTATGTTAACATGTAACTTGACCTGTTAAGATGTTTTGGATTGAAATGGCTTTTTATTTCAGTGAATATGACCTCATATTGCTGTAAATTCAACAAATTACTATTTTCAGTTCTTTATAAACTAGAAACAGTCTTGAAACTATGTTATGCATAATAATTTGGAACAGTGCATTTTAAGTTTTTCATTTATTTTTTAAATACTGTTTTCATTAGGAGGTTTGTTCAATAATATTTGAAATACAATTTGACAGCTAATGACTTGAAAATGATGCTGATCGTCATTTGCATCAAGTATTTTGGAAAATCAAACAAAAACATCATTTGCATAATAATTTGGAACGCAGTGTATATGTGTGTGTGTGTATATGTGTGTGTTTATATATGTGTGTGTGTGTTTATATGTATGTGTGTATGTGTGTGTGTTTATATATGTGTGTGTGTACACTGCGTTCCAAATTCTTATGTAAATTGTATTTAAGTGTACTAAAGATTAAAAGTTGTGTTTTAATCTTTAGGGTGATGTATGTGAGGGCTCTGTGGATCACTGAAATTAATCAAATGATAATTAGTTTTAATCATCTTAATAATAATACAGGGCAGCTGCTCGCCAGCCGCTCGCCAGCCGCTCGCCAGCCGCTCGCCAAGTTCACAAATGCAAATTTTATTTGAGTGTGGCTAAATGAAATTCTGCATAATTAGCCACTCCTTCAGTCTGTGATGAATCTGTTTTTAGATTAATCAACAATCAACTGATCGTAATTTCGCCTGTGACTGACGTTTGAACCCACATCATTCAGACCAGGCAACGTGGGTGAAGTGTCTTGCCCAGGGACACAACGGCAATTTAATCTTAACGGCCGTCCCACCGTGGCACCTGGGGTTCTGGCGGTCTCCCATCCAAGTACAGCCCAGACCCAGCATGCTTAGCTTCTGAGGTCTGACGGGATCAGGCACTGACAGGCTGGCATGGTCACAATTATGCACGACAATGCACCATCACATGCTGGAAGGAATACCTCTGCTTCATTGGCTGCTATGAGCATAAAAGGGTAAAAACTCATGGTGTGCCCCCATCCTCCCCTAAACTCAATCCTATTGAGAATGTCTGGAGCACCCTCAAGTGAAAGATCTATGAGGGTGGAGGGCAGTTCACATCCAAACAACAACAACTCTGAGAGGCTGTTCTAACATTCTGCAAAGACATTCAAATAGAAACTCTTCATAAACTCACAGGTTCTATGGATGTAAGAATGGTGACGCTGCTCTCAAACAAGGGGTTCTATGTTTACATGGAACTTGACCTGTTAAGATATTTTGGATTAAAATAGCTTTTTATTTCAGTAAAGATGACCTCATTATTGCTATAAATTCAACAAATGACTATTTTCGGTTCTTTAAAAACTAGAAAATGTCTTAAAACTATGTTACATTAAGCATTTTGGAAAATCAAACAAAAACATCTATTGCATAAAAATTTGGAGCGCAGTGTAGGTCTGATATTTTTTGAGCAGGAAGTACTTTCCCTTTTCGTGGTGCTGATGTTAAATTTAGTCGTGACACAACAGAGCTTCACCGCATCGAGTTACAAGCAGTTTGAAGTCCAGGTGAAATATTTTTTCAGTCACACGGATCTCTGCGAGGTCCTGTCCTGATCGGACACTCCGTCTGGATGGACCTGGGATTCCAGGAGATCCAAGAATCCCTGAAGCTGCAGGAGCTATTTTTAGTTGTTGTGCTGCTTTTGGAGACGCGTGTGCAGCTTCTGACCTGTGACCTGAACCAAACCCTCTCAGAGTGTCTGTGACCGGTGGAGCCAACATGGCCGCCTTGGACATGAATCTAGACGACTACAGTGTCTACGGTAACCTGTCTGATGAGGAGCTGCTTCAGATCGCCGTGGAGAGAAGTCTCTGTGACAAACATCCCAGCCCACCATCGGGCCAGCAGCCATCAGACCAGCAGCCAGAATCCAGACGGAGACCTGTGAGTGTCTCCCAGCAATCTCAACCTTCTCCAAACATCTCCAACCCCGCCAACCCGCCTACGGCTCTGTCTCGGTTCCTCTATGAAGCCAAGAAAAGGTGAGCTCACCGGGCCAAAGGCCGAAAACCAAACATTAACATGTTCCATTATTTACAGATCAATAAAAATATAAAAGTAGTACAGACTCATGTAGATTGACAGACAGATCGGTGCAGCATCTGCAATAATTAGGGCGCTGCATTGATCTGTCCTGGTGAAGAAAGAGCCGAGTCGAAAAACACAGCTCTGTATTTACCAGTCGATCTACGTTCCTACCCTCACCATGGTAACCAGGATCTACGTTCCTACCCTCACCATGGTAACCAGGATCTACGTTCCTACCCTCACCATGATAACCAGGATCTACATTCCTACCCTCACCCTGGTAACCAGGATCTACATTCCTACCCTCACCCTGGTAACCAGGATCTACGTTCCTACCCTCACCATGGTAACCAGGATCTACGTTCCTACCCTCACCATGATAACCAGGATCTACATTCCTACCCTCACCCTGGTAACCAGGATCTACATTCCTACCCTCACCCTGGTAACCAGGATCTACGTTCCTACCCTCACCATAGTAACCAGGATCTACCTTCCTACCCTCACCATGGTAACCAGGATCTACCTTCCTACCCTCACCATGGTAACCAGGATCTACGTTCCTACCCTCACCATGATAACCAGGATCTACATTCCTACCCTCACCCTGGTAACCAGGATCTACATTCCTACCCTCACCCTGGTAACCAGGATCTACGTTCCTACCCTCACCATGGTAACCAAGATCTACGTTCCTACCCTCACCATAGGAACCAGGATCTACGTTCCTACCCTCACCGTGGTAACCAGGATCTACGTTCCTACCCTCACCATGGTAACCAGGATCTACGTTCCTACCCTCACCATGGTAACCAGGATCAACGTTCCTACCCTCACCATGGTAACCAGGATCTACGTTCCTACCCTCACCATGGTAACCAGGATCTACGTTCCTACCCTCACCATGGTAACCAGGATCTACGTTTCTACCCTCACCGTGGTAACCAGCTGTGACCAAAAGAACTAGATCTCAGATACAAGCAGATGAAATGATCTTCCTCTGCAGGATGTCTGGGCTCTCTCTCAGAGATAGAGTGAGGAGCTCTGCTATCCGGGAGGAGCTCGGAGTAGAGACGTTGCTCCTTTGGGTCGAGACAAGCCAGATGGGGTTGAATGGGAATGCCTCCCTTGCTGGTGAGGTGTTCTGCCCACTAGGAGTAGACCTAGAGGCAGACCCCATACCTGCTGGAGAGACTATGTGTTACAGCTGGACAGGGAACACCTCGGGATCCTCCTGGGTGAGCTGGAGTTCCTAACGAGGTGAATTTGTTTGACTGAAGTAATAAAAACATTAGACTGGATACGTTTTATAAATTCTTTATTGATCCCGATCATAGCATCGGTAGCGTAACTGGATAACTTGAGAGTTCAACCATGTTTTCGTCCTGTTTCATCTCAGAGAACTGAGCCCTGTCCAGTCAATCATCATCAATGGAGACGTGGACGCTTTGACAGACTTGGTCCGACAGAATTCCAGAAGTCTGACAGAACCAAACAAAGAAGGCTGGATAGCTGTTCATGAGGCGGCTTATTACGGACAGCTTCAGTGTGTCCAACTCCTGGTCCAAGGTTTGTATTGCTGAACGGTGGACTGAATGGCTAAGACTCCCCTGAACCTCCATCGTTCCTCAAACCCTTCCTATTCAGATCAGACAGGGCAAGTTCCAGTCTGAGGCGAGCCTCCACCATCTTTTAAAACATTAACATAACACACACCCACCTCCCCGTCTGCCCCATCCTACTCCTGCTCACCTTCACACACACACACACACACACACACACACACACACACACACACACACACACACACACACACACACACACACACACACACACACCATTAACAACACACCCTAAAGGAGGTGACTGGTACTGTCCAATTAGATCCAATTATAGCCCCAAAGGTGGGACTGGTACAGTCCAATTACAGCCCTAAAGGAGGTGACTGGTACAGTCCAATTACAGCCCTAAAGGTGTGACTGGTACAGTCCAATTACAGCCCTAAAGGTGTGACTGGTACAGTCCAATTACATCCCTAAAGGAGGTGACTGGTACAGTCCAATTACAGCCCTAAAGGAGGTGACTGGTACAGTCCAATTACAGCCCTAAAGGTGTGACTGGTACAGTCCAATTACATCCCTAAAGGAGGTGACTGGTACAGTCCAATTACAGACCTAAAGGATGTGACTGGTACAGTCCAATTACAGCCCTAAAGGAGTGACTGGTACAGTCCAATTACAGCCCTAAAGGCGTGACTGGTACAGTCCAATTACAGCCCTAAAGGTGTGACTGGTACAGTCCAATTACACCCCTAAAGGAGGTGACTGGTACAGTCCAATTACAGCCCTAAAGGAGGTGACTGGTACAGTCCAATTACAGCCCTAAAGGAGTGACTGGTACAGTCCAATTACAGCCCTAAAGGAGGTGACTGGTACAGTCCAATTACAGCCCTAAAGGTGTGACTGGTACAGTCCAATTACAGCCCTAAAGGTGTGACTGGTACAGTCCAATTACAGCCCTAAAGGTGTGACTGGTACAGTCCAATTACAGCCCTAAAGGTGTGACTCGTACAGTCCAATTACAGCCCTAAAGGTGTGACTCGTACAGTCCAATTACAGCCCTAAAGGAGTGACTGGTACAGTCCAATTACAGCCCTAAAGGTGTGACTCGTACAGTCCAATTACAGCCCTAAAGGAGTGACTGGTACAGTCCAATTACACCCCTAAAGGAGGTGACTGGTACAGTCCAATTACAGCCCTAAATGAGATGACTGGTACAGTCCAATTACAGGCCTAAAGGAGGTGACTGGTACAGTCCAATTACAGCCCTAAAGGAGTGACTGGTACAGTCCAATTACACCCCTAAAGGAGTGACTGGTACAGTCCAATTACAGCCCTAAAGGAGTGACTGGTACAGTCCAATTACAGCCCTAAAGGTGTGACTGGTACAGTCCAGTTACAGCCCTAAAGGAGGTGACTGGTACAGTCCAACTACAGCCCTAAAGGAGTGACTGGTACAGTCCAATTACACCCCTAAAGGAGTGACTGGTACAGTCCAATTACAGCCCTAAAGGTGTGACTGGTACAGTCCAATTACAGCCCTAAAGGTGTGACTGGTACAGTCCAATTACAGCCCTAAAGGTGTGACTGGTACAGTCCAATTACAGCCCTAAAGGAGGTGACTGGTACAGTCCAATTACACCCCTAAAGGAGGTGACTGGTACAGTCCAATTACAGCCCTAAAGGAGGTGACTGGTACAGTCCAATTACAGCCCTAAAGGAGTGACTGGTACAGTCCAATTACAGCCCTAAAGGAGGTGACTGGTACAGTCCAATTACAGCCCTAAAGGTGTGACTGGTACAGTCCAATTACAGCCCTAAAGGTGTGACTGGTACAGTCCAATTACAGCCCTAAAGGTGTGACTGGTACAGTCCAATTACAGCCCTAAAGGTGTGACTCGTACAGTCCAATTACAGCCCTAAAGGTGTGACTCGTACAGTCCAATTACAGCCCTAAAGGAGTGACTGGTACAGTCCAATTACAGCCCTAAAGGTGTGACTCGTACAGTCCAATTACAGCCCTAAAGGAGTGACTGGTACAGTCCAATTACACCCCTAAAGGAGGTGACTGGTACAGTCCAATTACAGCCCTAAATGAGATGACTGGTACAGTCCAATTACAGGCCTAAAGGAGGTGACTGGTACAGTCCAATTACAGCCCTAAAGGAGTGACTGGTACAGTCCAATTACACCCCTAAAGGAGTGACTGGTACAGTCCAATTACAGCCCTAAAGGAGTGACTGGTACAGTCCAATTACAGCCCTAAAGGTGTGACTGGTACAGTCCAGTTACAGCCCTAAAGGAGGTGACTGGTACAGTCCAACTACAGCCCTAAAGGAGTGACTGGTACAGTCCAATTACACCCCTAAAGGAGTGACTGGTACAGTCCAATTACAGCCCTAAAGGTGTGACTGGTACAGTCCAATTACAGCCCTAAAGGTGTGACTGGTACAGTCCAATTACAGCCCTAAAGGTGTGACTGGTACAGTCCAATTACAGCCCTAAAGGAGGTGACTGGTACAGTCCAATTACACCCCTAAAGGTGTGACTGGTACAGTCCAATTACAGCCCTAAAGGAGGTGACTGGTACAGTCATATTAGGTCCAATTACAGCGTTAAATGAGGTGGGATGGGCTGCGTTCCCCTCCCCGTGGTCCTTTAGGGATAAGTGTTTGAAGCCATCCCTCACCCCAAAGCTTTAAAACAAAACAAACACTTTAAAAAAAAACAATAAATAAACTAAAAGTTGAACTGTGAGAGTTTAAAATCTGACCTGTGTTCAGCTGACCCCAGCTTGGTCAGTAAATGTACCCTGGAGAAGGAAACAGCTCTGATGCTCGCCGCCTGTCACGGGAAAGCTCTATGTGTGGACTTCCTGCTGAAGAATGGCTCCAACCCCAATGCAGCCAACAAAGCCGGAGAGACGCCGCTGTTTGCAGGTACGTTTCTGCTTTGAATCCATGTTTGTTTCCTATAGTAACCACGTTGAGAAACACTCCAGCTCCTCCTGCTCAGCATCCTCCAGCTCACCCGGAAGGATCCTGAGGTGTTCCCTGTTCACCTGTGAGACATAGTCTCTCTAGCAGGTCAGATGTCTGCCTCTGGGTCTCCTCCTGGTGGGACGAAACATCTCACCAGGAAGGGAGGCATCCTAACCAGATGCCCGGACCAGCCCATCTGGCTTCTGTTGAAAGCGAATGCTCTTCTCCAAGCTTCTCCCGGATGGTAGAGCACCTCCTTCTATCTCATTACCATGATACCAGATCCTGGTTACCATGGTGAGGGTAGGAATGTAGATCCAGGTTACCATGGTGAGGGTAGGAATGTAGATCCTGGTTACCATGGTGAGGGTAGTAACGTAGATCCTGGTTACCATGGTGAGGGTAGGAACGTAGATCCTGGTTACCATGGTGAGGGTAGGAACGTAGATCCTGGTTACCACGGTGAGGGTAGGAACGTAGATCCTGGTTACCATGATGACGGTTGGAAAGTAGATCCTGGTTACCACGGTGAGGGTAGGAACGTAGATCCTGGTTACCACGGTGAGGGTAGAAACGTAGATCCTGGTTACCACGGTGAGGGTAGGAACGTAGATCCTGGTTACCATGGTGAGGGTAGGAATGTAGATCCTGGTTACCATGGTGAGGGTAGGAACGTAGATCCTGATTACCATGGTGAGGCTAGGAATGTAGATCCTGGTTACCATGGTGAGGGTAGGAACGTAGATCCTGATTACCATGGTGAGGGTAGGAATGTAGATCCTGGTTACCATGGTGAGGGTAGGAACATAGATCCTGATTACCATGGTGAGGGTAGGAATGTAGATCCTGGTTACCATGGTGAGGGTAGGAACGTAGATCCTGGTTACCACGGTGAGGGTAGGAACGTAGATCCTGGTTACCATGGTGAGGGTAGGACCGTAGATCCTGGTTACCACGGTGAGGGTAGGAACGTAGATCCTGGTTACCACGGTGAGCGTAGGAACGTAGATCCTGGTTACCACGGTGAGCGTAAGAACGTAGATCCTGGTTACCATGGTGAGGGTAGGAACGTAGATCCTGGTTACCACGGTGAGCGTAGGAACGTAGATCCTGGTTACCACGGTGAGGACACTGAGATAGTAGGTAAACTCATTGACTTGGCGCAGGACGCTGCCCCTGACTTGTATGACCTAAGCTGCTTCTGCACTGTACTTCCTGATGTGTTTCAGCTTGTGAGCGGCCTAATGAAGAGGTGGTGGACCTGCTGCTGAAGTTCGGAGCCCAGGTGAACCGCTGCAGCAGCCAGGGCGGAGGTCCTCTCCATGAAGCCTGCAGACATGGACAGATGGGGCTCTGCAAAACGCTGCTGCACGCTGGAGCAGATCTACACAAGAAGAACGTATACAGCATCCAACCGTTTTTCACCGCCGCGCAGCATGGACACGTGGAACTGCTTCACCTGCTTGCCGACAGAGGTCAATAAAGAAATCCCAATTTATTTTCTTTTAAGTTCAAGTTTAGCGTGCTAGATTATGTGCGTGTAGCGGCATGGATGGCTTTCCATACAAAAGGCCCGCTCTTTGCTGGAGCATTGGTTGATCAAAAGGGGCGCTAAACTTTGACAACGCTCGTCACCGTTCCAAATTCTTCCGCTTATCCAGGGCCGGGCTGCGGGGACAACAACCTCAGATGGGAAACCCAGGCTTCTTTTGACCTAAAGGAGGAGGAGCGGCTCGACACCGAGCTCCTCCCAAATGGCAGAACTCCTCCCCCGATCTCTGAATGAGAAACCAGCCACCCTGCAGAGGAAGATCATTTCGGCTGCTTGTATCTGCAAACCTATTCTTTCGGTCACCACCCACAACTGGTTAACATGGTGAGGGTAGGAACGTAGATCCTGGTTACCATGATGAGGGTAGGAATGTAGATCCTGGTTACCATGGTGAGGGTAGGAATGTAGATCCTGGTTACCATGGTGAGGGTAGGAACGTAGATCCTGGTTACCATGATGAGGGTAGGAATGTAGATCCTGGTTACCATGGTGAGGGTAGGAACGTAGATCCTGGTTACCATGGTGAGGGTAGGAACATAGATCCTGGTTACCATGGTGAGGGTAGGAACGTAGATCCTGGTTACCATGGTGAGGGTAGGAACGTAGATCCTGGTTACCATGGTGAGGGTAGGAATGTAGCTCCTGGTTACCATGGTGAGGGTAGGAACGTAGATCCTGGTTACCATGGTGAGGGTAGGAACGTAGATCCTGGTTACCATGATGAGGGTAGGAACGTAGATCCTGGTTACCATGGTGAGGGTAGGAATGTAGCTCCTGGTTACCATGGTGAGGGTAGGAACGTAGATCCTGGTTACCATGGTGAGGGTAGGAACATAGATCCTGGTTACCATGGTGAGGGTAGGAACGTAGATCCTGGTTACCATGGTGAGGGTACGAATGTAGATCCTGGTTACCATGGTGAGGGTAGGAACGTAGATCCTGGTTACCATGGTGAGGGTAGGAACGTAGATCCTAGTTACCACGGTGAGGGTAGGAACGTAGATCCTGGTTACCATGGTGAGGGTAGGAACGTAGATCCTGGTTACCACGGTGAGGGTAGGAACGTAGATCCTGGTTACCACGGTGAGGGTAGGAACGTAGATCCTGGTTACCATGGTGAGGGTAGAAACGTAGATCCTGGTTACCACGGTGAGGGTAGGAACATAGACCCTGGTTACCACGGTGAGGGTAGGAACGTAGATCCTGGTTACCATGATGAGGGTAGGAACGTAGATCCTGGTTACCATGGTGAGGGTAGGAATGTAGCTCCTGGTTACCATGGTGAGGGTAGGAACGTAGATCCTGGTTACCATGGTGAGGGTAGGAACATAGATCCTGGTTACCATGGTGAGGGTAGGAACGTAGATCCTGGTTACCATGGTGAGGGTAGGAACGTAGATCCTGGTTACCACGGTGAGGGTAGGAACGTAGATCCTGGTTACCACGGTGAGGGTAGGAACGTAGATCCTGGTTACCATGGTGAGGGTAGAAACGTAGATCCTGGTTACCACGGTGAGGGTAGGAACATAGACCCTGGTTACCACGGTGAGGGTAGGAACGTAGATCCTGGTTACCACGGTGAGGGTAGGAACGTAGATCCTGGTTACCACGGTGAGGGTAGGAACGTAGATCCTGGTTACCATGGTGAGGGTAGGAACATAGATCGACGTGGATCAATTGCCCACGAGCTTGCATCTAGCAGTGCCAAACTTTGACTGGGTGTTGATTGAGTGCAGTTGAACTTACTCCTCACCAATCTAAATATTTTGTGCTGCTGAAAACTACGTGAGCGGTCGTAGTGCCCCTTGAGAAACATCAGCGGTGCCCGAGCGTATGCGGCGTTGCTTTAACAAGACTCAACGGTGATGAACGGTTACATCACCGCTCAAAGAATGTTCCAGCGAAGTGTGGGCAGTACCATCTTATAACGATGTTACCCATTGTGTTTGTCAGCAGCTGAATATCTGAATCTACCCACAGGTGCGGATATTAACGGTCAGGCGGGAGACGGAGCGACGCCGCTGTACGAAGCTGCCAAGAATGGCCATGTCGCCGCCGTGCGTGCGCTGCTCGCCCTGAAGGCCGATGCTAACCGTAGCACAAGAAGCAGCCTGCTGCCGCTGCACGTCGCCGTCAGAAACAACCACATCCAGTAAGCATGTGCAACATAATTCATCAGGGAACGTGCAAATTAATATGCAAATTAGACATAAATGTTCCGTTCCGTCGTCTTCTGTTCCTCCGGGGGCCGGGTCGGGTCGGCAACAGTCTCAAACGGGAAGCCCAGCCTGAGGATGAGGATGAACGTGCTCCCTCGACTTCTTTTCTTGTTTCAGTCTCTGCCGGTTAAAGTTCCTGCCTCAGTTTTTGTTATTTTGGATAAAATGATTACTCAGTTTATATGGCAGCGAAAAAGACCGAGAATTAGACTAAAAAATTTGTTCTTACCAAAAAACAAAGGGGGTTTGGCGTTAACAAACCCAAATTTTACTATTGGGCGACTCAGTTGACAGCAGTTGTGTGTTGGTACAGAGAAGAGGAGGCAGTGAGATGGTTTGGAACAGAGCAGATGTTAAGTTATCCACTCTGCCATTTACTAATCTAAAATCTATCATCAAAAGGAGGGTCGGGAATCAATGGACAAAACACACTTTAAAGATTTGGGCGGATGTTAAAAAGATGCTTAAAGACACTGGGTCAAAATCTAAAGCAATGCCTATTGTAGGCAATACTGACTTCCCACCCTCAGGATCGGACCCTGGCTTTAGGCGATGGGCCGCCAAACGACTTATTATTCTGAACCAGCTCTTTGATGGAAATGACCTTAAGTCTTTTTCACAACTTCAGGAGCAGTTTGGTCTTGTGCAAAATGACTTTTAGAGATATCTACAAAACGGGCACTACATAGTCAACCACAGAGAATGGGACGGTCTAAAAGGAACCCCAAACATTATAGAACAATATTTTATTATGATCGCAGAAAAAAACTTTCAAACACACAAATATGTTTCCTATTTATACAAGAGACTTTTATCTGCTGCCAGTGTGAATACTTATAACATTAAAGAGTTCATCTCATGTAAAATAACTCTTCACTTTGTATCCTCTGCACACACACACACACACGTTTACAACATGCATTACACCATAGTTATGAAAATATATTGATTTGGTGGAGCGCAGTCACAGACCTGGAACTATGAAAGGCCGGGTATCGCTCATCCCCCCGCCCGTCCTGAGAAAGTACAAGCTCCGCCCTCTGCTCTCACTGAGCCGCTATTCCTCCGCCCATCTCTGAGCGGGAGGGGGAAGGCAGGCGTAAACCCGTGTGTAGCTACAAAAAGAAAATAAAAAAGACGCAGAGCAGCGAACCAGCCTGTATATCGGACGTTGAAAGCGAGTTTGTGAGGGCGTAAGGCCGGAGTGGAGGCGGGTGAGGAGGGCGGGCGGGTGGTGAGGAGGGAAGGGGGCGTGTGTGAAGTCCGTCCCGGCTACGTCAAATGTGTCATACTTTAGACATCTGCTCATTGGTTGTTTTGTCTGAGCGTTCCAGAAATCCACAGAAAAACGGACTAAATCAATCTAGAAAGACACACACACACACACACACACACACACACACACATATTTAAGGCCCGGACATCAAAGGTAGAAAACTCTGGAAAGTCACTTCTGCATGAGATGGGCCCTTTAAAGAAAAATGGAAAAACAGAGGACAGTAAGTGGGACAAACTGTGTGAGGACAGACATAAAGGTATCAACAGTCAGCTGTAGAAAGAGTTTAACTGGAAAGTTAAAATGAGGTTCTTTCACACCCCTCTGTTAAAGCCCCCACAGCAGCGTTATGCTGGAGACAGTGTGGGAAGATAGGAGATCATACACATATTTTTTTATGTGACTATTGGAAAAATCTTAAAAGTGAGATTGAAACTATTCTAAAACGAGAGAGTCCCTCAAATGCTCTGTTCTATTTACTTGGACTCATACCTGGACATTTTGATGCAGATTTTGCTGTCGGTTGCTAGAAAAATTATAACTGTGAAATGAAAAAATGTAACTCCACCCTCTCCGACTGAACGGACACAAAGGATTAAACAAGTTTATGTGATGAAAAAAATAAATACAGATGTTTTTGAACGAAGATGGCACATGATTAAACTCCATCAATCTGCATGCATGTTCTTTGTCTGATTCATCCTTCAATTGTATGTTTGAAAATTTTGGTTTTTTTTTTTTTTTTATCAATGGGTTGTTAGAATAGTATACCTTGCTCTGTACCGCTCTGTATTTCGATTATGTTTCAGGGAATGTTATGTTTGTAATTTATTATGATAAAAAGTGAAAATAAAAATGAGACTCAACATTGCCAACTGAGTCCTCTGCTTTTCTCCTCATGCTTTCAGAATCGTATCCCTTTTAATACCAGCCACCAGCCGGGCCTGCATCCGGATGTGCGGTATCAGTCCTCTACACCTGGCTGCCGAGAAGAACCGTGATGCCATCATCGAGGTTCTGATCCAGTCTGATTTTGACGTGAACGCGGAGCTCTCTGAGGAGCACTCCAGGATGTACGAGGACCGACGGACCACGTCTCTTTACTTCTCCGTCTACAATGGAAACCTGGAGATTGCAGAGATGCTTCTGGAAGCCGGTGCCAATCCCAACCTGGATATCTTCAACCCGCTGTTGATCGCCGTGCGGTTGGGTTGGATAGAGCTGGCCGAGCTGCTGGTACGGCACGGCGCTGACGTTAACGCCCAGATTGCCACGCAACTGTCGGCCTTCCCATCGGCCATCCTGCTCAGCATGGAGTCTCTGCCCATGCTGAAGCTGCTGCTGGACCACGGCTGTGATGCCCGACCCTGCTTCCAGTGTGTGTACGGTACTAAACCACACCCTGCGGCGCCCCCTTCACGTCGCCCTGTGGACGAACTGCGGGTTAACTCCACCTCGTCAAATGAGAGATGCATCCAGGTGAGACGGGCAGCGTTGGTGGGGCTCTAACTCAGGGTGACCGACTCTGGCATGCTGGGATGGGTATCGGTATCATATTAATCAATACGTCTCCTCGTATCAATTCCTTTATTTAATCCAGTATCCAATTGATGTGTGAAAATAATGACAGAGACAAACAAACAATTTGGATAAAATTATTTATTGAATCGGTGCAGCATCCACAACAGTCAGGACATCGATCTGCAGCATCGATCCGTCGTGGTAAAGAAAGAGCTGAGCTAAAGAGCAAAGCTCTGGATTTACAAGTCGATCTACGTTCCTACCCTCACCATGGTAACCAGGATCTATGTTCCTACCCTCACCATGGTAACCAGGATCTAGGTTCCTACCCTCACCATGGTAACCAGGATGTACGTTCCTACCCTCACCATGGTAACCACGATGTACGTTCCTACCCTCACCATGGTAACCAGGGTCTACGTTCCTACCCTCACCATGGTAACCAGGATGTACGTTCCTACCCTCACCATGGTAACCACGATCTACGTTCCTACCCTCACCATGGTAACCACGATGTACGTTCCTACCCTCACCATGGTAACCAGGATGTACGTTCCTACCCTCACCATGGTAACCAGGGTCTACGTTCCTACCCTCACCATGGTAACCAGGATGTACGTTCCTACCCTCACCATGGTAACCACGATCTACGTTCCTACCCTCACCATGGTAACCAGGATCTACGTTCTACCCTCACCATGGCAACCAGGATCTACGTTCCTACCCTCACCGTGGTAACCAAGATCTACGTTCCTACCCTCACCGTGGTAACCAGGATCTATGTTCCTACCCTCACCGTGGTAACCAGAATCTACGTTCCTACCCTCACCGTGGTAACCAGGATCTACGTTCCTACCCTCACCATGGTAACCAGGATCTACGTTCCTACTCTCACCGTGGTAACCAGGATCTACGTTCCTACCCTCACCGTGGTAACCAGGATCTACGTTCCTACCCTCAGCATGGTAACCAGGATCTATGTTCCTACCCTCACCATGGTAACCAGGATGTACGTTCCTACCCTCACCATGGTAACCACGATCTACGTTCCTACCCTCACCATGGTAACCACGATGTACGTTCCTACCCTCACCATGGTAACTAGGATCTACGTTCTACCCTCATCATGGTAACCAGGATCTACGTTCCTACCCTCACCATGGTAACCAGGATCTACGTTCCTACCCTCACCGTGGTAACCAAGATCTACGTTCCTACCCTCACCGTGGTAACCAGGATCTATGTTCCTACCCTCACCGTGGTAACCAGGATCTACGTTCCTACCCTCACCATGGTAACCAGGATCTACGTTCCTACCTTCACCCTGGTAACCAGGATCTACGTTCCTACTCTCACCATGGTAACCAGGATCTACGTTCCTACCCTCACCGTGGTAACCAGGACCTACGTTCCTACCCTCAGCATGGTAACCAGGATCTATGTTCCTACCCTCACCATGGTAACCAGGATCTATGTTCCTACCCTCACCATGGTAACCAGGATCTACGTTCCTACCCTCATCATGGTAACCAGGATCTACGTTCCTACCCTCACCGTGATAACCAGGATCTATGTTCCTACCCTCACCGTGGTAACCAGGATCTACGTTCCTACCCTCACCGTGGTAACCAGGATGTACGTTCCTACCCTCACCATGGTAACCAGGATCTACGTTCCTACCTTCACCCTGGTAACCAGGATCTACGTTCCTACTCTCACCATGGTAACCAGGATCTACGTTCCTACCCTCACCGTGGTAACCAGGACCTACGTTCCTACCCTCACCATGGTAACCAGGATCTACGTTCCAACCCTCACCATAGTAACCAGAATCATTTAGGCAGGTTCCAATGGTAGGAGACCAAGAGGCAGACCCCGGTCCAGCCGGAGAGACCATGTCTCACAGCTGCACAGGGAACACTTCAGGATCCTCCTGGTTGAGCAGGAGGACTCAGCTGGGATGATAGAAGGCTGGGCTTCCCGTCTAAGACTGTTTCCCCCGCGACCCGGCCCCATTAGGTGTGAGGTAATTGACAAATTTTTGATGTAACTACCCTTGCCGGACGCATTTTTATTTCATTTGAGCCAGCATGCTCCGTCTGCGGATAACTCCAGGATTCCGAAATCTTCTTCGACACTCATGTTGAGGTGTCCTTGAGTAAGACATAGAGCTCCTACTTGCTCCTGACGGTGATATTGAGCTTCCATGCCTTGTCTTGCAGTACTGTGAAGCCATCTCCTGCCCGTCCCTGTGGCAGATATCCGGACCAGTCATCGCCCTCCTGCTGGACTACGTCGGCCATGTTCGACTCTGCTCACGGTTGCTGGAGATCCTGGAGAGTCGCAGTGATTGGACGGCCATCAAGCAGAAAGCAGGTGATAAAACTCGCCAGGTTAGCGCCACCTAGTCGAGTAATAAACATCAAAGATTCCGGAAAATGTTCCTCACAGTGATCATGACCTTTGATTTCTTCCCCATAATATCTTCAAATGACATGGAACCTTGCCAGGAAATGCTAATCGGGCTCTCTGATTGGCTATCTCCAGCTTGTTGTTGTTTTTAATTTGGGATGAAACAGTCAGTCACCTTCTTAATCATCCATCCCTTATGGGGCTTCTGCGGGTGCCGGAGCCCATCCCGACTAATTTGAGGCGTGAGGCTGGGTATACCTTGAACAGGTCGCCAGTCTGTCGCAGGGCCACACACACTCATTGCTGGGGGCAATCATGTCAAAGCCATTCAACCTAGCATGTTCGTTTTTTGGAGGGTGGGAGGAAACCGGAGTACCTGGAGAACACCCACGCAGACTTGAGGAGAACATGCAAACTCCACACAGAAGGCCAATGTTGCAAGCCTCATTCCCCCCGAGACGCGGTCCTCCAACGTTCTTGCATTGAGGCTGCTGTGCTACCCACCGTGTCGCCTCGAGTACCGTAATTTTCGGCTTATAGAGCGCACCTGATTATAAGCCGCAACCACCACATTTTAAAAGGAAAACCGATTTTGTACATACACAAGCCGCACCTGTATATAAGCCGCATTTGCCCACATTAAAACATGTAACACAAACACAAAATGAACCCAAACCTGACTTCAAGTCCCGCGAATGAAACTAAATGTCCTTCATTAAAGTCCACAGTCCAAAAATCATGAATGGAAAATGATACTTAAGGTTTGATGCAGGCCTGCAGAGTCCGGGTCCCGTTGAAAGTAATCCAAAGAAAAAAAGTGTATATTTCTAAAGGTAAGGGAGAGAAAAATATATATCCACTATTGTCTGCTGCGTCCACAAACAGGTGGGTTTTTCTTTAACCAACTTTTTACCCCCTCTTCACCTTTTTTTTGTCTGTCCCTCACCGTTACCGGTCCCCACTTAAACCCGTCACCCCGCGTTTGTTCCGCCCCTCCTTTTTCATTCACCCGTGCAAAACATATCAGAATAAGTGTCTAAAATAAATACAAATAAATACATTACAAAAATATACAGTTGGAAATACAGATTATACATGGGTTACACATATTTACAAAGAAAGACGGTACACCGAGAGAGTTTTCAAAGTTTTAATAATAATAATATAACTTTCATCCCAAACGGTGACAGGGCAGTTAATGGTAGCAACACGCTGCGACGCAGTAAACAGGTCTGGTAAAAGAACATATCGTACCATCGATTCGTTTATGCCAAGTTTACGTGCAGCAGCTCTGTTTCCTTCTTTTTCGGACTGTTCGATTGCTTTTAGCTTGAAAGCTGCGTCATATGCCTTTCTTTTTGCATTTTCCATGATGAGAGTATGTTCACGCTAATTTAATTTATGCACAAGACAAGAAGTTGCAGTCTTCCTCGACGCATATATTCCACTGGTCTAAATCTTACCTTTTCTACTCGAGCGCATTCGTTAGACAAATTACATAAATTGGCCGCATCACTGAATAAGCCGCAAGGTTGAAAGTTTGGGAAAAAAGTAGCGGCTTATGGTCTGGAACTTACGGTAGTTTCTTTTTTAAATGTTGGCTTAAGATGTTTACAGAAAATATTTGTCATGTTTTCTGTCTGTAGCTCCTCCTCATCCTCTGATGCAGCTCTGCAGACTGAAGATCCGACACGTGCTGGGATCCCGACGAATGAAACTACTCCATGCTCTGCCACTTCCACCCAGGCTCATCCGCTTCCTTTACTACGATGTCCGCTGTTCGCTGGGCTAATGCTGACCGCTGGCTGCTAAATAAACGTTTAAATAAATCTAATCTGACTGAAACGCTTTGAAAAGGAACCATTTAGAGACCGTTGTGACCAGACATAGTTCACCAGAGACTGTGTTCAATGTTTCGTTAAAGCTATGTTATGTTATGGGTTGTGTCCCCTTTAAGGAACGGCGCGGTTTGATGACGTCATGTTTTAACTTTTGTTGTTTTGAATAAAATGATACTAGGATTCGTGTGCTCACACGATTCTGTCTTTTTATTTACCAAATCCACTCTGGTGACCCCGACGTTTGACTGTTGGACGTATCCACAGCTACTACAATGGCTACAAACGCTGCTGCGCTCAAACTCACTGAGTTTTGGGAATCTCCGTTCGTCTGCATGGTTCACTCAGACGGAAACACAACTCGCACTACGAGAGATCCCTCGGGACTTTACTTTGCCTTCTCTTGCTCCCAGTTAGAACTTGTAAAGCAGTAGAGGTTGATAGGCCAGTAGCACCCACTGGCATAGATGAACCAGAGCCACCCAAGTGGGAAGCCATCACAACAGGATACACACTGGGACCATGCCCAAATGTGGACCCATACACACCGCCCACAGCACTGTATGGGGCTGATGCTAAACTTGTCAGATCCCAGCAGCTCTCTTCTTCTTCTGCCCGACACGGCTGTCTTATAGAGTTTAATGTACAAGCCATGAAAGACAGCAGAGATGAAGATGCTGAGGATCTCTCTGGGAGTGACCAGGATGAACAGGATCAGAGGAACAGCACATGTTAGAGGTTTTAAAGTCAGAGAGGTCAGACTGAGATGGTTTGGACATGTGCAGAGGAGAGAGAGAGAGTACATCAGAAGAAGGATGCTGGGTTTGGAACCACCAGGAAAGAGGACTAGAGGAAGACCAAAGAGGAGGTTCATGGATACAGTGAAGGAAGACATGAAGATAGTTGGTGTGACTGAAGAGGATGCAGGAGATAGGGTTAGATGGAAGAAACTGACTAGCTGTGGCGACCCCTAAAGGGAAATGCCGAAAGAAGAAGAAGTACAAGCCATGAAAGAGTTCTGAAATGTGTTCGTAGTAGACCTGTAATCGGGCCTGAAAAGTTCGCCCGAAAGGGCCCATGCCCGACAAAATTTGGCCCAAACCCGGTGTTCTGACGAGATCTGCGGCCTTATCAAACAATCGGTAGCAGAACCTAGAAATAATACACTTACTTGTACGTTTTAAATATGGCACTTTTTTAGCTGGAAAATGCAGCACAGGTGCGAAAAAATGCTAATCCCACGAGAAGGTAGCGCCAAGTCGCAATGTTTAGATCATCTGGAAGGAGGCGGGGGACGTTCTGGGCATGCAGACGCACAAAGTCGCAGATCTCGACGGTCGCAGATCTCGTCAGGACACCGGCCCGAGCCAGACGAGAACATTTTGATTGCTGTACCCGTTTAAAGCCCGACATTATTCAAAAGTACCCATGGCGCCCACACACAGTCGATCTAACACGTTTTTTAAAATATATTTTCCGTTCCGTCATCTTCCGCTTGTTCCGGGGTCGGTTCGCGGGGGCAACAGCCTCAAACGGGCAGCCCAGGCCTCTCTCACCCCGGCTGCATCCTCTAGCTCACCTGGAAGGATCCCAAGTCATTCCCCGGCCAACTGTGAGACATAGTCTCTCCAGGGGGTCCGGGGTCTGACCCTTGGTCTCCTCCCGGTGGGACGTGCCCAAAACACCTCGCCCGCAAGGCACTCGGGGACCAGCCCATCTGGCTCCTCTCGACCTGGAGGAGGAGCGGCTCAACCCCGAGCTCCTCCCGGATGGCAGAGCTCCTCACCCGATCTCTGAGTGAGAGCCCAGCCACCCTGCGGAGGAAGCTCATTTCGGCCGCTTGTACCCACGATCTCATTCTTTCGGTCACCACCAACACTGGTTACCATGGTGAGGGTAGGAACGTAGATCCTGGTTACCATGGTGAGGGTAGGAACGTAGATCCTGATTACCATGGTGAGGGTAGGAACGTAGATCCTGGTTACCATGGTGAGGGTAGGAACGTAGATCCTGGTTACCATGGTGAGGGTAGGAACGTAGATCCTGGTTACCATGGTGAGGGTAGGAACATAGATCCTGGTTACCATGGTGAGGGTAGGAACGTAGATCCTGGTTACCATGGTGAGGGTAGGAACATAGATCCTGGTTACCATGGTGAGGGTAGGAACGTAGATCCTGGTTACCATGGTGAGGGTTGGAACGTAGATCGACTTGTAAATCGAGAGCTTTGTTTTTCGGCTCAGCTCTTTCTTTACCACGACGGACCGATGCAGCGTCCTAGTTATTGCTGATGCCGCACCAATCCGCCTGTCGATTTCCCGCTCCATCTTTCCCCCACGCGTGAACAAGACCCAGAGATACTTAAACTCTGGGTCTAAAAATGTCGGAAATTGAGCCCATCGGGTACCAACAGTCGAGTCGGGCTAAAAATTACAGCTCTCGTCCGTAGAGCAGCTCAGTGAGTGAAGCTCACACAGCTCCTCTGTCTGGAGAAGATGTCTCTGATTGGCTGGATCTTATCTTGCCCGGTGTCCTCTGCTTCACCACCTTCTTTACAGAGTCCAGACGAAGTCCAACCAGCTCTCTGAATGATGCAGTCTAACTTCGGAGTGTCTCTTTTCCTCACATTGCTCCCCCCAGTTAACACTACAGCACTCAAATTTCCCTTCGGGGATCAATAAAGTACAGTATATTCAATCCAATTAAAAGAAACAAAGCAGCATAACATGGACTTTAACTGGCTCACCATCAGAAGGTGTTAATTTATTAGAAATTTTATGAACCAGCAGCAGGTTTTTTTTTAATTAATGGCATGTTTTCATGGTTTAAACAACGTTTAAATAAGGCCTCTGATCTTTGATGGCGTTTTTGGCCTCTCATCTGAAGGTAGCTTTGTCTGACTGGTACTGAGCTGGCAGTATGTATCCCCCTTGGTAGAGTTTCAGTTCTTTCACGTCCAACAATAGCCCATGACGACTGTGTCATGTTGTTTGACTGTGTCGCGTGTCTTGGGATTTCTGTCTGCATAACAAATCCTAGTCTCATGCTGTGTGGATTGTAGATCCTGAAACGACGAAGGCGGCTGTAGAAATGTTCTTGTTAGTGTGAATCAAGAGTTTTTAATCATAAAAAAATACTCATCCTCTAGGTCGAGAGAAGCTAGATGGGGTGGTACGGGCATCTGGTTTGGACGCCTTCTGAGCACCTTGTTGGTGAGGTGTTTCAGGCAGGAGAGGACCAAGATGCAGACCCTGGACCCGCTGGAGAGACTATGTCTCACAGCTGGACAGGAAACCCCTCAGGATCCTCCTGGGTGAGCTGGAGGACGCGGCTGGGGTGAGAGAAGCCTGGGCTTCCCGTCTGAGGCTGTTGCCCCCGGCGACCCGGCCCCAGATAAGCGGAAGACAACGTAACAAATCGGAGTGTACGTTGGATTAAAATAGGTTCAAAAACACTGAAATAATCCAACCAGATGAAACAAACGCATTTAGTTTCTCTCAGTAAAACATTTCATTGACTCTCAGAATAAAACAAGAGTTTCCTTTGGTTTTGAAACAAAGTGTCCAATGTGAGCAGGAGTTGTTTTAGAGGCACCATGACTCAGCATGTCTAGTTATGTGACCACTGTAATTTTAGAGCATGGAAGCAGGTCAGACCCCCGACCTTAAAATAAACACTAAACACCACCCCCCCACACTCTAAAGACGTCCCCACCGTCCGACCACCAGCAGCAGGGACTCAGAGACAGAGGAAACAACACATTTACAGAGGTAAGCCCCTTTAAGGTTGTTTGCGTGACGTTCAAGAAGGATTTTGTAACTTTGTGCTGATGTTTGATCATAGTGTGATGTTCTGATGTGTGGGTAAATGTGTCGATTAGTGACATCATCACTAAAATTTCAAATGCCAATCCAATACCGCATCGATCCATTGTGGTGAAGAAAGAGCTGAGCCGAAAAGCAAAGATCTGGATCTACAAGTCGATCTACTTTCCTACCCTCACCATGGTAACCAGGATAAACGCTCCTACCCTCACCATGGTAACCAGGATCTACGTTCCTACCCTCACCATGGTAACCAGGAAGACGTACCTACCCTCACCATGGTAACCAGGATCTACGTTCCTACCCTCACCATGGTAACCAGGAAGACGTACCTACCCTCACCATGGTAACCAGGATCTACGTTCCTACCCTCACCATGGTAACCAGGACCTACGTTCCTACCCTCACCATGGTAACCAGGATCTACGTTCCTACCCTCACCATGGTAACCCGGATCTACATTCCAACACTCACCATGGTAACCAGGATCTACATTCCAACCCTCACCATGGTAACCAGGATCTACATTCCAACCCTCACCATGGTAACCAGGATCTACATTCCAACACTCACCATGGTAACCAGGATCTACATTCCAACCCTCACCATGGTAACCAGGATCTACATTCCAACCCTCACCATGGTAACCAGGATCTACATTCCAACCCTCACCATGGTTACCAGGGTCTACGTTCCTACCCTCACCATGGTAACCAGGTGTGGGTGGTGACCAAAAGAACGAGATTGCAGGAACAAGTGGCCGAAATGAGCTTCCTCTGCAGGGTGGCAGGGCTCTCGCTCAGAGAACGGGCGAGGAATTCTGCCATCCGGTGGGAGCTCGGAGTAGAACTGCTCCGCCTTCAGGTCTAGAGAGGTCAGATGGGGTGGTTCAGGCATCTGGTTAGCATGCCTCCCTTGCTGGTGAGGTGTTTCAGGCACGTTCCACTGGGAATTGACCAACTCCCAGTGGAACCTGCTGGAGAGACTACGATGAAAGTCCGGCTAAATTCTGACATATTTCTGTTTCCTTTTCAGATTGGTGTCTCCATCATGGCCGCTGCCAGCATGTCTCACTCTGACTCTACGCTGGAGGATTATTCTCTCTACGGCAGTCTGACCGATGACGAACTGCTGCAGCTAGCCATCGAGCGCAGTCTGAGCGACACCCACTGCAGCGCTCCCTGCAGCAGCACCGTTACACCCACTCAGCCCCCTACTCAGCCTCCCACTCAGTCCACTGCTCGGCCCCGTGGATCCCAAAGGAACCAGCCTAGTTCACAAGATGCACCGGATGTCACTGCCCACTACAGCTCACCGAACCCACCGGCCCAGAAGCCGCCAGACATGTACGTAACGTAGACAAGTCGCAGTGTGACCAGTAACACGCTGGTTCTTGTTCGTTTTCAAATACTTATTGGCTTCTAATTCAGCTCCTCAGCGCTCTGATTGGCTCCTGTAGCGGCTCTTTTGTACTCTGATTGGCTGCTTTACTGCAAAACAATCCCTTCTTCATTTTTTGGGTGGAATCGTGTTTGATCGATTGGCTTCGATTGGCTTTGATTTCCCACCTCTGTGCTCTGATTGGGAGGTGAGAATGTTTCTTTGCTCTGATTAGTTGGCAGCGATGGCCTTTTCCTCTGATTGGCTGCTGTTCTGCACAAGATTTGCGTGACTTGTTGGATTGGAAATGGATTCAATTGGCTATTTGCTGTCTCTCTGATTGGCTGTTGTGGGTGCCACAGGAAGACGTTTGATGGGACGGTGAGTCGATTCATGACTGGTTCTGGGAAGAGGATGGTGGCGTATCGAGGTGCTGATGGAACTCTGGTCCACATCGCTCCAGAACCTGAAGAGTGAGTTTGCAGTCAAACCAGAAACCACCTGGTGCATAATGTGAGTGGTTTAGGTGTGCAGATGTAGAGGAGTCACCCGTGCCATGTCAGAGGTTTATCAGCACTAGCGGAGAGACCTCGCCAACCGATCAGGTGTGCTGTTTTGATTCAAATACGTTATTATTTCCCTCATGGGGAAATTTGTGTGTCCAGTAGTTCCAAACAGTTCAGATCGGTGAAGAGAGAGCTCCAAGCAGCTTCAGAGAAGGTGCTAGATGGTGCCGAGTTGGATGGGGTGTATGGAAAGCCATCCGGGCCGCTACAGGCACATAGTCTAACGTGGTAAATGTTCTATCTAGCGGGTAGGAACGTAGATCCCGGTTACTATGGTGAGGGTAGGAACGTAGATCCTGGTTACCATGGTGAGGGTAGGAATGTAGATCCTGGTTACCATGGTGAGGGTAGGAAATTAGATCCCGGTTTCCATTGTGAGGGTAGGAACGTGGATCCCGGTTACCATGGTGAGGGTAGGAACGTAGATCCTGGTTACCATGGTGAGGGTAGGAAATTAGATCCCGGTTTCCATTGTGAGGGTAGGAACGTGGATCCCGGTTACCATGGTGAGGGTAATCCGTGTAGTCCCTCATTCATCCAGGAGTGATCCATAGTAGAAAAAGTTTCAAAAAAGTCTTCTGGACAGTTTAATTCTTCAACGAGACGTTTCGACTTCCATCCGGAAATCATTTTCAATCTGAATGAAATGGACTGGAACCTGGATCCATTTATACTAACCTGAGTAACAGGTAAAAAAAGTGTAAGAAGGGCTCGACCAATGAGAATGTTCCTTAAGATGGCCGTGAATGGCTCCTATTGTAGCCACAGACCAGTAAACAAACCTATTATAAAAATGCTAAAAGCCTAGTGAAAAGAGAAACCTGCTAACGAGCGGCGTGAAACTGAGTCACAAGGTGTCATCTTTAGTCCATGGCTTCAAAAGGCTGCTATAGATACCGGGCAAAACGTATCTAACGCCTCCATTCCGATTCAGTGAGGGATTCACTTTCATCACAAAAATGGCTTCTTTCACCCCTCTTTCAAACCAACCTTTCTCTCTACTTAGAATCTTCACCTCACTGTCCTCAAAAGTGTGTTTGGTGGATTTAAGATGCAGATGTACGGCAGACTGTGGACCACTAGAGGCTTCTCTTCTGTGTTGGTAAAGTCTTTTGTGGAGTGGTTGCTTTGTTTCCCCAATGTAGTTTTCTTTGCAGCTCCCTTCACTGCACCGGATCGAATAAACTACATTGCTCTGTTTTTCCGTAGGCATCTTGTCTTTAGGATGTACTAGTTTTTGACGTAATGTGTTGACCGGTTTAAAGAAAACCGGGATGTCATGTTGTCTGAAGATTCTCTGTAACTTCTCGGACAGTCCTGACACGTAGGGAATAGAGACTCCATTTTTTCTCTTCTCAGTTTCTGTTTCCCTCTTCTCATGTTTCTTGGACGCTCTCACCCTATTCAGGGCCCATTTGGGGTAGCCACAGACCGAGAGGGCTTTTCGGACATGCTGTGTCTCCTTCTCCTTAGCCTCTGTGCTCGTGGGTACCTCCTCCGCCCTGTGTTGTAAAGTTCTGATGACACCCAGTTTGTGTTGCAAAGGATGATTAGAGTCAAACTGTAGGTACTGGTCTGTGTGCGTGGGTTTCCTGTATACCTCCAGTTGCAAATTCCCGTCCTCCCCTATGATCACAGCGCAGTCTAAAAAGGCCAACCGGTTGTCCTTGGAGTCTTCACGTGTAAACTTGATGTTCAGATCCACACTGTTGATGTGTGAAGTGAAGGCTTCCAGATCTTGCTTGTTGATCTTCACAAAAGTGTCATCAACATAGCGGAACCAGTGACTGGGTGGATTTCCTGGGAATGTGCTCAGGGCTTGCTTCTCAACCTCCTCCATGTAAAGATTAGCTACTATGGGGGACACTGGAGAGCCCATCGCACAGCCGTGGATTTGTCTGTAGAAACCACCACGAAACTGAAAGTAAGTGGAGTTGAGACAAATGTCCAACAGGTTGCAGATGTGTTCCGGAGTCAGTTTGGTCCTTTCTTGCAGTGTGGTGTCCCCTTGTAGTCTTTGTCTGACTGCTGTTACAGCTTCTTTTGTAGGGATGCAGGTGAAGAGTGATACAACGTCATAAGAAACAATGATGTCATCTTTGTCTATATGTACATGTTTCACTTTCTCTACAAAATCTTGTGTGTTCTCCACGTGGTGTTCTGTGTTACCCACTAAGGGGGCCAAGATGGTTTTCAGGTATTTGGCTACGTTGTAGGTTATAGAGTCAGTGCTGCACACAATGGGTCTAAGAGGAACATCCTGTTTGTGGACTTTGGGTAAGCCGTAGATACATGGAATGGCATCACCCGGATACATTCTGAAGTATAAAGCTTTATCAATCATGTCGTCCTTTTCCAGCTTCTGTAAATAGTCAATCAACTTCTTTTTGTAGCCACTGGAAGGGTCCCGCTTGAGTTTTTGATAAGTGGAAGTGTCTTCCAGGAGGTAGTTCATCTTGGCTTCATAATCCGTGGTGTTGAGAATCACAGTGCAACGTCCTTTGTCTGCTGGTAGAATGTTTATGCTGTGATCTTTCTGCAGGGCTGACAGTGCTTTCCTCTCCTCTGGTGTGATGTTGGACGGTGGAGGTTTCGCACTGTTAAGTGAAGCGGTGACTCGTAGCCTTAGATCTGCAGCTTCTGATCCAGACAAATTGTTCTTCTTTATGGCTGCTTCTCTGGTAAGTAGAGAGAAAGGTTGGTTTGAAAGAGGGGTGAAAGAAGCCATTTTTGTGATGAAAGAGAATCCCTCACTGAATCGGAATGGAGGCGTTAGATACGTTTTGCCCGGTATCTATAGCAGCCTTTTGAAGCCATGGACTAAAGATGACACCTTGTGACTCAGTTTCACGCCGCTCGTTAGCAGGTTTCTCTTTTCACTAGGCTTTTAGCATTTTTATAATAGGTTTGTTTACTGGTCTGTGGCTACAATAGGAGCCATTCACGGCCATCTTAAGGAACATTCTCATTGGTCGAGCCCTTCTTACACTTTTTTTACCTGTTACTCAGGTTAGTATAAATGGATCCAGGTTCCAGTCCATTTCATTCAGATTGAAAATGATTTCCGGATGGAAGTCGAAACGTCTCGTTGAAGAATTAAACTGTCCAGAAGACTTTTTTGAAACTTTTTCTACTATGGATCACTCCTGGATGAATGAGGGACTACACGGATTTGTTGCTAAGAATTTTGGGGAGAAAACTTTGAAATGGATTCGAGAACTGGAGAACGCAGTCAGAAAGCTAGCAGACAACAGAAACCATCTTCGCTTTAACCTGAGGTGCAGACAGAGCGGCATCATACCGAAGAGTCTACAGATCAGACCACCGGTGAAAGGACTCAGAGCTGAGAAGATCTGGCAGAAAAATCTTACCCTCATGCTTAATGAGAGAATTAGGGCCAACAACGTAAGCATCAAGAAATTTGCTGACAGAGCAGAATGGCTGGAAGGTAAACTTTCCAAAATCCTCCCGGAAGAAATAAGCAAGAAGGTGAAAGACTTCATACAAACGGCACAGCTATCTCAACACAGGAAGGTTAAGGAACGTCATTTGAAGAAATTCAACATTCTTCTGAGCAGAAAGAACAAGTTTCAAGAATACCAGGTGATGAGAGCTTCTGACACACAGAAGGGGACTGGAATCAGCAAGGACAATTGGATAAGAAATCTTTCAGATCGGATACTCTCACAGGCGGAGAAAGATGTTCTTTCCAAAGGACTTAATTTTGCAGTTACGTCAAAAGACATCCCCACAGTAGACTTCATCACAGCCACAGAAGCAGCCATAAAGAAGAACAATTTGTCTGGATCAGAAGCTGCAGATCTAAGGCTACGAGTCACCGCTTCACTTAACAGTGCGAAACCTCCACCGTCCAACATCACACCAGAGGAGAGGAAAGCACTGTCAGCCCTGCAGAAAGATCACAGCATAAACATTCTACCAGCAGACAAAGGACGTTGCACTGTGATTCTCAACACCACGGATTATGAAGCCAAGATGAACTACCTCCTGGAAGACACTTCCACTTATCAAAAACTCAAGCGGGACCCTTCCAGTGGCTACAAAAAGAAGTTGATTGACTATTTACAGAAGCTGGAAAAGGACGACATGATTGATAAAGCTTTATACTTCAGAATGTATCCGGGTGATGCCATTCCATGTATCTACGGCTTACCCAAAGTCCACAAACAGGATGTTCCTCTTAGACCCATTGTGTGCAGCACTGACTCTATAACCTACAACGTAGCCAAATACCTGAAAACCATCTTGGCCCCCTTAGTGGGTAACACAGAACACCACGTGGAGAACACACAAGATTTTGTAGAGAAAGTGAAACATGTACATATAGACAAAGATGACATCATTGTTTCTTATGACGTTGTATCACTCTTCACCTGCATCCCTACAAAAGAAGCTGTAACAGCAGTCAGACAAAGACTACAAGGGGACACCACACTGCAAGAAAGGACCAAACTGACTCCGGAACACATCTGCAACCTGTTGGACATTTGTCTCAACTCCACTTACTTTCAGTTTCGTGGTGGTTTCTACAGACAAATCCACGGCTGTGCGATGGGCTCTCCAGTGTCCCCCATAGTAGCTAATCTTTACATGGAGGAGGTTGAGAAGCAAGCCCTGAGCACATTCCCAGGAAATCCACCCAGTCACTGGTTCCGCTATGTTGATGACACTTTTGTGAAGATCAACAAGCAAGATCTGGAAGCCTTCACTTCACACATCAACAGTGTGGATCTGAACATCAAGTTTACACGTGAAGACTCCAAGGACAACCGGTTGGCCTTTTTAGACTGCGCTGTGATCATAGGGGAGGACGGGAATTTGCAACTGGAGGTATACAGGAAACCCACGCACACAGACCAGTACCTACAGTTTGACTCTAATCATCCTTTGCAACACAAACTGGGTGTCATCAGAACTTTACAACACAGGGCGGAGGAGGTACCCACGAGCACAGAGGCTAAGGAGAAGGAGACACAGCATGTCCGAAAAGCCCTCTCGGTCTGTGGCTACCCCAAATGGGCCCTGAATAGGGTGAGAGCGTCCAAGAAACATGAGAAGAGGGAAACAGAAACTGAGAAGAGAAAAAATGGAGTCTCTATTCCCTACGTGTCAGGACTGTCCGAGAAGTTACAGAGAATCTTCAGACAACATGACATCCCGGTTTTCTTTAAACCGGTCAACACATTACGTCAAAAACTAGTACATCCTAAAGACAAGATGCCTACGGAAAAACAGAGAAATGTAGTTTATTCGATCCGGTGCAGTGAAGGGAGCTGCAAAGAAAACTACATTGGGGAAACAAAGCAACCACTCCACAAAAGACTTTACCAACACAGAAGAGAAGCCTCTAGTGGTCCACAGTCTGCCGTACATCTGCATCTTAAATCCACCAAACACACTTTTGAGGACAGTGAGGTGAAGATTCTAAGTAGAGAGAAAGGTTGGTTTGAAAGAGGGGTGAAAGAAGCCATTTTTGTGATGAAAGAGAATCCCTCACTGAATCGGAATGGAGGCGTTAGATACGTTTTGCCCGGTATCTATAGCAGCCTTTTGAAGCCATGGACTAAAGATGACACCTTGTGACTCAGTTTCACGCCGCTCGTTAGCAGGTTTCTCTTTTCACTAGGCTTTTAGCATTTTTATAATAGGTTTGTTTACTGGTCTGTGGCTACAATAGGAGCCATTCACGGCCATCTTAAGGAACATTCTCATTGGTCGAGCCCTTCTTACACTTTTTTTACCTGTTACTCAGGTTAGTATAAATGGATCCAGGTTCCAGTCCATTTCATTCAGATTGAAAATGATTTCCGGATGGAAGTCGAAACGTCTCGTTGAAGAATTAAACTGTCCAGAAGACTTTTTTGAAACTTTTTCTACCATGGTGAGGGTAGGAACGTAGATCCTGGTCACCATGATGAGGGTAGGAATGTAGATCCTGGTTACCAAAGGTGAGGGTAGGAACGTAGAGCCTGGTTACCACGGTGAGGGTAGGAACCTAGATCCTGGTTACCATGGTGAGGGTAGGAACGTAGATCATGGTTACCATGGTGAGGATAGGATCGTAGATCCTTGTAACTCCACCGGTTAGCGAGTAAACATTACATAGATCCCTGAGTGTAGTGTGTTCCTCTGACGGGTTGCAGCAGAGCTGTTTCTCTCGGAGGAACCTCAGAGTGTCTGAGATTATAATTATTAGCACCCAAGTGAAAGTAGGTGGGTCCCGTACCCGTCTGTTGAGCTAACCAGATGAATCATGTTGTTCCAGTTGATCTTGGGCCAGCTTGTGCTGTTTCCGCGACGGTGGCACTGAGTTGTTGGGGGTCGTTGCAATTATGTTTGGCCATTGGGTATGGGCTTACCTCTTGGTCTTTTCTAGCCTGTGACTTTCTGATTGAATTGAAGTATTGCTCTCGTACCATGGTCGGGTACGAGGCTGTGCAGCCAGGAAAAATGCCTTAGGCTGGTTCTGAGCACATGGTTCAGGTGCTCAGAACCAGGGCTCTGAGCACCTGGTTAGAGACCTTCTGGGGCCACCTGATGATTTCGATAACCCTGCTGTCGAGGACATTGATTCAGGCCACCAGAGTCTTGATCAGAGGCCACGACTCTGAGTCATGGAGCAGGATAGAGAGTACAGCAGAGTGTGTGAGATGAGTAGCTTGTGAAGGTGAGACAGGTGGTGTGTCCACAGGGAGGAGGAGCCTCTATTTAAGGCCATCCGTAACGGAGATGCTGCTGAGGTGAAGGTTCTGATGTCTCGTCCCGGAACCAATCTGATGCTGCCGAGCAAACCGGGCTGGCTCGCCGTCCACCAGGGCGTGTGGTTTGGCCAGGATGCCTGTCTGCGCATGCTACTATCCGGTAGGTTCTCAGCATGCCAAGCATGATCTTAAAAAGCCCTTCAGAAGTTGAAGGTCAGTGTGTTTCAGCCCAGCCAGGGATGGTGAACAAACGAACGTCCAGAGGAGAGACGCCCTTGCTGGTCGGAGCTAGCAGAAGCCAGCTGCGATGTGTTCAGGTGCTGCTGGAAAATGGAGCTGATATAGACACCCCAAACTACGACAAGGAGACTCCGCTCTACAAAGGTAAGACCTTCCCACCTGCCGTGAGGACGGGGATTACATCTGATTGCAGAGTTTGGTGACTGAAGATCCCAACAGAACTCAGACCTTCTGGGGCCTCGTTTATCAGGTCAGCGTACGCCCATGTCTGCACAAATCAAACAAATTATAAAAGGGGTGGCGTTAAAGGACCAATGGGTAATTTCAAAGCAAGTCAGAAGCTGCCCTGGCCTAAAAAAATGTTAATAAATTTACTGGGCAAAGCTTCCCTTTGGAAGATGTTTGGCCTCTCATCCGAGTAGATCCTGGTTACCATGGTGAGGGTAGGAACGTAGATCCTGGTTACCATGGTGAGGGTAGGAACGTAGATCCTGGTTACCATGGTGAGGGTAGGAACGTAGATCCTGGTTACCATGGTGAGGGTAGGAAAGTAGATCCTGGTTACCATGGTGAGGGTAAGCACGTAGATCCTGGTTACCATGGTGAGGGTAGGAACGTAGATCCTGGTTACCATGGTGAGGGTTAGCACGTAGATCCTGGTTACCATGGTGAGGGTAGGAACGTAAATCCTGGTTACCATGGTGAGGGTAGGAACGTAGATCCTGGTTACCATGGTGAGGGTTAGCACGTAGATCCTGGTTACCATGGTGAGGGTAGGAACGTAAATCCTGGTTACCATGGTGAGGGTAGGAACGTAGATCCTGGTTACCATGGTGAGGGTAGGAACGTAAATCCTGGTTACCATGGTGAGGGTAGGAACGTAGATCCTGGTTACCACGGTGAGGGTAGGAACGCAGATCCTGGTTACCATGGTGAGGGTAGGAACGTATATCCTACCCTTCTTCCGTCCAGTTCAACTGGCGCCAACCTGAGAGTGTAAATTCTTTTTGCTGGAGTTTCACTTCTTTTATGTCCAACAATAGCTCCTGTCAGGAGGGTTCAGGGTTCAGTGTCTTGTTCAAGGACACCATGGCATGAACTCCTGGCAGGGGATCGAACTGGCAACCTTCTGTTTACAGGGTGGTCGCCCTACTCCCTGAGCCATCCTTCCCCATCCTTTCCCTCACCTCGAATCAGCCGGGATTTCTATGGCTGATTCCACAACCGCGTAAGGAATAGACGGTTAAGAAGGTGACTGACTGACAAGCCCCCGGGTGTCTGGGTACCAGCTTGCACCACATCCAGTCAGCCATCTTGTTATGTAGCCGTGTCAAACAGATGAAAACCCAAAGACAGAAGTCCGTTTTGGTGGTTTACTGAAAAAAACAAGTGGATAACGAAAAATGTCTGCAGCTGAGCCGGAAGGAAAACACTCTTTATGAGCAGACTGTGACTGATGAGGTACTCTGGTTTTTAGGTGATGAGTGGTGTAGCAGTCATTTAGTTACCTTCTTAACCATCTATCCCTTACGAGGGGTGCTGGAGCCCATCCCGGCTGATTCAAGGGGCAGAGAACACCCGGAAAAGGTCGCCAGTCTGTCGCGTGGCACGGGGCCACACACATACAAACACACACACACACACTCATTCCTAGGGGCGATCATGTAGTGGCCAGTCAACCACGCATGCATGTTTTTGGAGGGTGGGAAGAAACCGGAGTACCGGGAGAAAACCGACGCATACACGGGGAGAACATGCAAACTCCACACAGAAAAGGCAAGTGTTCTAAGCCTTGTCTTCACCCGGGACTTTCATGTCTGTGAGGCCACCGTGCTACCCACTGCGTCACCATGCCCCCCTTAATAGTGAAGCGCTTTTCAAAAAAAAAAAGGTGAAATTTCACACTGTACCCTCACAAGAAAGTCAGGGGTTCGAGTCCCAGTTTGGGGGTGAGACTTGGAACACTGGCCTTTCTGTGTGGTGTTTGCATGTTCTCCCAGTGGGAGATGTCTCTTTAGCCTTAGGTTGTATTTCCATTGGCAGATCCTGTGATTTTTCCCGTGATTTTTTTTCCCCTGAGTCTTCAGTTTTCGGTGTTTTGCCCGCAGCGTGTGAGAGGAACAATCCAGCAGTGGTGGCAGAGCTGCTGAACCACGGAGCGGCTGTAAACACCCACTGCATCCAGGGCTGGACGGCTCTGCAGGAAGCCGCCGGAAGAAACAACGTAGAAATCTGTGAGATGCTGATAAAGGCCGGAGCCAAACACAACCTACGTAACATCTACGGCATCACGCCGCTGTTCACCGCCGCTCAGACCGGCCAACTCGACACGCTGCGCTTCCTCCTCAAACACGGTACAACAGAAGCAAGTTTTCAAGTAAAAACCAAAAGTATTCGACCAAAATAGGGTCACAGATAAATTCTCTGCAGCGGCGGATCCAAAGTAATTCCCCTTCACCCCCTGGTTTTGATCCAGGAAAAAAAAAAAAGAAGAAGAAAGGAAAGGGGACTAGCCAAGCTATTCCCTTTCAGGGCTAGCCAATGGCCACCAAAATGGAGGAAAATGACTCTTATTTTCAAAATGTTATGGAGGGCGGAGGGCAGCCCCTTAAACTGGCTTTGTCAATTATGTCATGTACCCCGCCCCTCTTTAGAAAATCCTGAATCCGCCCCTGCTCCGTGGAATGATGGCTCAACTTTTTATTTAAAAGTAAACACAACGATCTTCTGACTGTTTTTCAATTTGTGCTTATATTTAATGTTAGTTTTTCGAATGACTGGAAAATGTTCACTCTCGCTTCTGATTGGTCCTCAATTCATCACTTCTTCTCCTTCTTAGAGACCACAGGCGATCAACTGCTCACTCTACAGGTTGATTTTGGCAATGCAGCTTCAAGATGCGCAGAAAAAAATGCATGTTTTTCAAATTCCTGACTGAAAATGTAACAAA
This sequence comes from Neostethus bicornis, assembly GCA_902685375.1. Taxonomy (NCBI): domain Eukaryota; kingdom Metazoa; phylum Chordata; class Actinopteri; order Atheriniformes; family Phallostethidae; genus Neostethus; species Neostethus bicornis. The sequence continues at coordinate 249,511 of CACRXE010000043.1, forward strand.
AAATACAAAACACACTTTTAAAAAGTAGCGGAGTAAAAGTAAAGGTCTCAAATTTTACTCAAGTAAAGTACAGGTAGACAATTTTTTTACTTAAGTACAGTAACAAAGTACATTTACTTCGTTACGTTCCACCACTGCTAAGAATATTCATCATGAGTCTCCCAAATCAGCCTGATGGAAAATGGTTGATGTTTAGGTCGGTCAGTAAAACGTGTCTTTCTACAGGTGCCGACATAAACACACAAGCGTCAGACGGAGCCACCGCTCTCTATGAAGCTGCTAAAAATGGTCATGAAGCTATTGTGGAGCTCCTGGTGTCCCAGGGGGCTGATGCCAACAAGCCCGGTAGGACGGGACTGTTGCCCATTCACATAGCTGCTCAAAGAGGAAGTGACGTGTAGGTACACCTCATTTTACTTGATTATAAACCTCTGATTCAGAATACGCTATTGATCTCCTGAAGAAATTTGTTTGCCCGGTAGCTCCCAGCAGTTCAAGAGAGAGCTTGAAGCAGCTTTGGAACAGCTGCTAGGTGGTGCCGAGCAGGGTGGGAGGGAGCTGGACTAGCCGCACAATGTAACTGTCATTTGTTGGACACATGACAGTCGGCTCTGCGTTGGGCTGAATGTGGGTTACCGTGGCAACGATGTTTGAAGCTCCAATGAATCCTAATAAGATGTTAAACTGTCCCTAAAAGCTCCACATCTTGATCCTTCACTGTGGTGGAACAACACCAGCAGACCACTATCTTTAGTTCCATAGTGAAGACAGGAATCACTGATGATGTCACTGATGATGTCACTGATGATGTCACTCAGAAGATCCTGTCTTCATTCCTTCTGAACATCTCCACACGTCCATGAAGACTCCACGTGAAGGAGCTCAGCTCCACACGTCGATGAAGACTCCACATGAAGGAGCTCAGCTCCACACGTCCATGAAGACTCCACGTGAAGGAGCTCAGCTCCACACGTCCATGAAGACTCCACATGAAGGAGCTCAGCTCCACACGTCCATGAAGACTCCACATGAAGGAGCTCAGCTCCACACGTCCATGAAGACTCCACGTGAAGGAGCTCAGCTCCACACGTCCATGAAGACTCCACGTGAAGGAGCTCAGCTCCACACGTCCATGAAGACTCCACATGAAGGAGCTCAGCTCCACACGTCCATGAAGACTCCACGTGAAGGAGCTCAGCTCCACACGTCGATGAAGACTCCACATGAAGGAGCTCAGCTCCACACGTCCATGAAGACTCCACATGAAGGAGCTCAGCTCCACACGTCCATGAAGACTCCACATGAAGGAGCTGATGAAGGAGCTTAGACCCCGTTCACACCTCCCGAACTTTACTGGAGGTTCTTCTGCAGGGTGGCTACGCTCTCACTTAGGAGTAGAGGAAGGATTTTGCAGTAGAGGCGTTGCTCCTCCGGGTATAGAGAAGCCTCATGGGATGATTCGGGCATCTGGTTAGGATGCCTCCCTTGCTGGTGAGGCGTTCTGTCCCACCAAGAGGAGACCAAGAGGCAGACCCCGAACCTGGGGAACACCTTAGGATCCTCCTGATTGAGCTGAAGGATGCAGCCAGGGTGAGAGAAGCCTTGGCTTCCCGTTTAAGGCTGGTCCCCAGTGACCCGGCTCCGGATAACCAAATCACCAAATCAACAAAACTGTTTTGAAATGTTCTGACAATGTGTCAGATTTCTGAATCCTCCAATCAGATCCTCTTTTTCCCCGTAGAATTGTTTCCATGCTGATTCCTGTCACCAGTAAAGCCCGGGTCCGGCGGACAGGCATCAGCCCGCTGCACTTGGCAGCAGAGCGAAACCGCGACCACATCCTGGAGATGCTCATCGACGCGGACTTCGATGTAAACGCACAGCTGTCTGAAGAGCGTTCAATGCTGTACGAGGACCGGCGCAGCACCGCGCTCTATTTCTCTGTCATCAACAACAACGTGGACGCGGTGCTGATGCTGCTCTCCGCCGGCGCCGACCCCAACCTGGATGTATTTAGACCTCTAATGGTTGCAGCGAGGCAGGGCTGTATCCGCACGGTCACCCTGCTGGTGGAGCACGGGGCTGACATCAACGCCAGCATCCCTACGCACCCCACGTCCTTCCCAGCCGTCTACATGTTCTCCATGAAGTACCTACCGCTGTTCAAGTACCTACTGGACAGTGGAGGCCACGCCCACTCCTGCTTTCACTGCACCTACGGCAGCGGGCCGCATCCACCAATCAGAACCAACCGTGCAGACAGGCGGAACCAATCAGAACACAGCTTACCTGAAGCACATCAAAGGAGAGGCGTTGAGGTGAGCCGTAAGAAGCTGGGAATACATCTCTCGGTAACTGATTGAATGTTCTGCGATTGATTAACAGTTCTGTGATTGATTAACAGTTCTGTGATTGACTAACAGTTCTGTGATTGATTAACAGTTCTGTGATTGATTAACAGTTCTGTGATTGATTAACAGTTCTGTAATTGATTAACAGTTCTGTAATTGATTAACAGTTCTGTAATTGATTAACAGTTCTGTGATTGATTAACAGTTCTGTGATTGATTAACAGTTCTGTGATTGATTAACAGTTCTGTGATTGATTAACAGTTCTGTAATTGATTAACAGTTCTGTGATTGATTAACAGTTCTGTGATTGATTAACAGTTCTGTGATTGATTAACAGTTCTGTGATTGATTAACAGTTCTGTGATTGATTAACAGTTCTGTAATTGATTAACAGTTCTGTAATTGATTAACAGTTCTGTAATTGATTAACAGTTCTGTGATTGATTAACAGTTCTGTGATTGATTAACAGTTCTGTGATTGATTAACAGTTCTGTGATTGATTAACAGTTCTGTGATTGATTAACAGTTCTGTAATTGATTAACAGTTCTGTGAGATGATCTCCATCCCAAGCATTTCCCGGTGGGCGGGGCCAATCATCGACGTTCTGCTCGACTACGTTGGGAACGTCACGCTCTGCTCCAGACTGATTGAACACCTGGACAGCTACGCGGAGTGGGCGGCCATTAAAGACAAAGCAGGTAAACAAACTGCTCATTGTTTCCTGGCAACCACAGTAAAACATGCCAACACCACTGGTTTCAGACTGGTTTGCTGTCTTTTCAGTCCCTCCTCGGCCACTCCTCCAGCTGTGTCGGTTGAAGATCAGGCAGCTGGTTGGAAGCCGCAAACTGAAGCGGTTACCTTTACCTGGAGGACTGCTTCGCTTCCTGCAGTACCAGAGGCTCTCTGTAGAGGACTGACGTTCCCCAAAGAGCACGCGCAGGATTCCATAGTTTCTATTTAGACTTTTTGCTACTGAAATATTTCTATTTTTTTTTTCAATAAAGGTGTCTAATATTTTATTAAAATGAGGCTCATTCTCTAGGAAGTGTGGAGCGCCCCCTGCAGATTGGAGATGCAGTCCTGCATATCTCGGGTCTTGTTCACAGTGGGAAAGGATAGGAGAAGGATTGGTGCGGCGTCTGCAATAATTAGGACGGTGCATCAATCCGTTGTGGTGAAAAAGAAGCTGAGCTATAAAAAAAACGCTCTGGATTTACCAGTCGATCAACGTTCCTACCCTCATCATGGTAACCAGGATCTACGTTCCTACCCTCACCATGGTAACCAGGATCTACGTTCCTACCCTCTCCATGGTAACCAGGATCTACATTCCTACCCTCACCATGGTAACCAGGATCTACGTTCCTACCCTCACCATGGTAACCAGGATCTACGTTCTTACCCTCACCATGTAACCAGGATCTACTTTCCTACCCTCACCATGGTAACCAGGATCTACGTTCCTACCCTCACCATGGTAACCAGGATCGACGTTCTTACCCTGACCATGTAACCAGGATCTACATTCCTACGCTCACCATGGTAACTAGGATCTACATTCCTACCCTCACCATGGTAACCAGGATCTACGTTCCTACCCTCACCATAGTAACCAGGATCTGATGATAAGAGTAAGAAATCCAACAGATGGGTAGGGTCTCACTGGCAAGGTTGGTGCCACCTAGTGCTTCCTCTCAATTTCATTTCCCTCCAGCAAGTAGGTCAGGCATTATCTTATAATTGCAGTGACAGGAAAACGTTCTACCCAATCAGAAATCAGAGATTACGAAATTCGTCCTCCATGTTTGTAGTTCTAAAGCTGCTACACGTCCATGTTGGTAACGGTTCCCCAGATTGAGAAATTAAAGACAGTGTATAAAAGTTTATTCACGTAACGTTTGTTTTCCAGACCACACTGACCGTTCAGGTGCATTACATACGTATGTCATGTCCGGTGCCCAACTGAGTGGAACGATCTTCCCATCGTGGATTGAGTGAACACCAACCCTGCGAGGATAGACTGTTTCCATGGAGATAAAGAAACAGTCTGATGGATCAGACTTCAGAACGGTCGACATGAGACACAGGAACACCTCTGGATGAATGAATCAGGAAGTCATGACCTCAGTGATGTCACCGCCGTGGTTTCAGGAAACATTAATCAGCTGGTTGTTGCTGTGGGAACGAGACAGATGAAGTCACGTTTTAACGAGCAGCAGCAGACACCGATCAGCAATCAATAATCTCAGGTTCAAGATCTTCTGAAAGTTCGTCCTGCTGTGGTTTCAGGTCGGTGGGGGAACAGTGACGTACTTGTTTTGGAGCTTGGACTCCCAAAGGCGATGTTCTGATGTCATGATGCTTCTTTTTAAAGTTTCTGATGATCGACCAATTACATCCCAGGTGATAAAAATCACAAGTCAGGCTTTAAAGCGCCGCTCCTCCCCGTCCCCACATGCCTCATCTGAGGCAGCGAACGGAGCTGCTGGTGGACGAAGAAGAGCTGCACATCCCTGCGGTACCACTGCCACGCCTGCTCAGGTGAGAACAGACGGACGGAAAACAGGAAAGTAGTGATGCTGTATTTTAACGGTTGGACTGTGAGATATTCACATGAGGAAAGATTGTCTGAGCTTTAATTTAGAACCTCTTCGCCTGCATCATCTCCATCCATCACCTGATCCAGAATCACTTTCAAAATTCTTATTCTCACCTTCAAGGCCATCTACAACCTCACACCGCCCTACCTGTCTGACCTCCTGCAGATTTCCACCTCCTCATTTATTCTTCCATCCATCTCACTGTTCCACCTGCCCGTCTTAGCACGATGGTGGGCAGAGCCTTCAGATGACCTGCACTCCGTCTCTGGAACTCTCTCTCACCTGACGTCCGGAACTTTAACTCTTTCCACCTCTTTAAATCCAGAATCAAAACCTATCCAAAACCAATCTGCCTTCTCTCTCTAAGCCCCGCCTTCATCACCTCTTCCGTCTCTCTCTAAGCCCCGCCTTCATCACCTCTTCCGTTTCTCTCTAAGCCCCGCCTTCATCACCTCTTCCGTTTCTCTCTAAGCCCCGCCTTCATCACCTCTTCCTTCTCTCTCTAAGCCCCGCCTTCATCACCTCTTCCGTCTCTCTCTAAGCCCCGCCTTCATCACCTCTTCCGTCTCTCTCTAAGCCCCGCCTTCATCACCTCTTCCGTCTCTCTCTAAGCCCCGCCTTCATCACCTCTTCCGTCTCTCTCTAAGCCCCGCCTTCATCACCTCTTCCGTCTCTCTCTAAGCCCCGCCTTCATCACCTCTTCCGTCTCTCTCTAAGCCCCGCCTTCATCACCTCTTCCTTCTCTCTCTAACCCCGCCTTCATCACCTCTTCCGTCTCTCTCTAAGCCCCGCCTTCATCACCTCTTCCTTCTCTCTCTAACCCCGCCTTCATCACCTCTTCCGTCTCTCTCTAAGCCCTGCCTTCATCACCTCTTCCATCTCTCTCTAAGCCCGCCTTCATCACCTCTTCCATCTCTCTCTAAGCCCCGCCTTCATCACCTCTTCCTTCTCTCTCTAACCCCGCCTTCATCACCTCTTCCGTCTCTCTCTAAGCCCCGCCTTCATCACCTCTTCCGTCTCTCTCTAAGCCCCGCCTTCATCACCTCTTCCTTCTCTCTCTAACCCCGCCTTCATCACCTCTTCCATCTCTCTCTAAGCCCCGCCTTCATCACCTCTTCCATCTCTCTCTAAGCCCCGCCTTCATCACCTCTTCCGTCTCTCTCTAAGCCCCGCCTTCATCACCTCTTCCTTCTCTCTCTAACCCCGCCTTCATCACCTCTTCCGTCTCTCTCTAAGCCCTGCCTTCATCACCTCTTCCATCTCTCTCTAACCCCGCCTTCATCACCTCTTCCGTCTCTCTCTAAGCCCCGCCTTCATCACCTCTTCCTTCTCTCTCTAAGCCCCGCCTTCATCACCTCTTCCGTCTCTCTCTAAGCCCCGCCTTCATCACCTCTTCCTTCTCTCTCTAACCCCGCCTTCATCACCTCTTCCGTCTCTCTCTAAGCCCGCCTTCATCACCTCTTCCATCTCTCTCTAAGCCCGCCTTCATCACCTCTTCCATCTCTCTCTAAGCCCGCCTTCATCACCTCTTCCGTCTCTCTCTAAGCCCCCGTCACTTCTTCCTTCTCTCTCTCTTGAAGCCCCATAAACTTTGCAAATTACGTAGATTTCTAAAATGAGCAACAAAGTTTCCTTCAGCTGGTCGAAGGATCTGGAGGCAGTGGCCCGGCGGCAAATATTTTTTCCCAATCCGTTCGTCCAGGAGCAACAGTACTGTCCATTGTACAATCTATTGTACAATGGACGAACGGATTGGGAAAAAAATATTTGCCGCCTGGAGGAAGTCGTTCTTTGACTCGACTCTGCTGGGGAGATAACGATGAACAAAATGGAAAAACACTTCTTTCTTTCTGCAGGTCGGTTAAAAGGTGTGCCTAACTGTTACCATGGAGACAAGATGTACACCTCCTGTGTTCCTGCCTCCTCCCCCACCACCTCCACCGTTTCCTCCACCCAGGAAGCTGACGTTCTCAGGTAAACATGTCTTTCTGAGTCATACGTAGCCTAGTTTGATTGGTAGCTGGTTGAGATGCCCTACAGGACTGTCTCGGATCCACGGACTGGGATGCACTCTGCACACCTCATGGAGAAGACATTGATGGCATGACAGACTGCATTACAGAATACATTAAGTTCTGTGTGGAGTCTGTCTGTCCTACCCGGACTGTTCGATGCTTCCCCAACAACAAACCCTGGATCACCTGTGACCTAAAGACTCCCCTTACCAGGAAGAAAGCAGCCTTCAGGTCTGGAGACCGGGAGGAGCTGAAGATGGTGCAGCACCAACTACGAGACCAGCTGAGGAAGGAAAAAGAAGCATACAGGAGGAAGCTGGAATTCAAACTTCAGCAGGACAACATGAGGGAGGCGTGGTCCGGAATGAAAAAGATCACTGGATTTGGGGGAGAAGCAGACCCACTAGTGGCGGCAAAGATAGAGCTAATGACTTTAAAACCTTCTTTAATAGGTTTAGCTCTCTGAATGCCTCTGCCTCCCCTTCCCTACCTCCATCACACCTGCTACCAGCGTCTGCTCCTTCTCAGCTATTCAACCGACTCGCTGATGAACCCCCCTCACCCAACTACCATTCACCTTCCTCTGCACTAAGCCCACTAGGACCACAGACCATCACCCCTCCCTCCATTTCACCTACCCACTCGTTCTCCCCCAGTCTGACTGTGACCATCTACCAGGTGAAGAAACAGCTGGAGAAGCTAAACCAGCACAAAGCAGCCGGCCCGGATGGCATCAACCCTCGTACCCTGAGGACCTGTGCGCTCCAGCGGTGTGGGGTTCTCCAGTATCTCTTCAACCTGAGCCTCAGGCTGGAGAGGGTTCCGCTTCTCTGGAAGACATCGTGCCTGGTCCCTGTACCCAAGAAACCATCTTCATCTCACCTCAAGGATCTCCGTCCAGTTGCCCTCACATCTCATGTGATGAAGGTGCTGGAGAGGCTGGTGTTAGCCCACATGAGACCACTGGTGAATTCCTCTCTTTGCTTTGGGAGCAAAGAAAGGTTACCATGGTGAGGTTACCCCTCACCATGGTAACCAGGATCTACGTTCCTACCCTCACCATGGTAACCAGGATCTACGGTCCTACCTTCACCACAGTAACCAGGATCTACGGTCCTACCTTCACCATGGTAACCAGGATCTACGTTCCTACCCTCACCATGGTAACCAGGATCTACATTCCTACCCTCACTACAGTAACCAGGATCTACGTTCCTAACCTCACCATGGTAACCAGGATCTACGTTCCTACCGTCACCATGGTAACCAGGATCTACGCGCCTACCGTCACCATGGTAACCAGGATCTACGCGCCTACCCTCACCATGGTAACCAGGATCTATGTTCCTACCCTCACCATGGTGACCAGGATCTACGTTCCTACTCTCACCACGGTAACCAGGATCTACATCCGTTGGTGAATTCCTCTCTGGACCCCCTGCAGTTTGCCTACCGGCCGCGCCTGGGAGTCAAGGATGCCGTCATCTATCTGCTGCAGCGAGCTCATTCACATCTGGATGGTGGCAGGGGCATGATGAGAATCACCTTCTTTGATTTCTCTAGTGCCTTTAACACCATCCAGCCCTCATTACTGGGTGATAAGCTGCGGCTGATGGGGGCTGGTGCGTCCGCCGTCTCCTGGATCACTGATTACCTGACGGGCAGGCCACAGTTCGTCCGGCTGGGCAGAGTCCGGTCTGATGTGGTTTTAAGTGGTGTAGGAGCCCCACAGGGCACTGTGCTCTCTCCATTCCTCTTCACATTGTACACCTCAGACTTCCAGCACAACTCCGATTCATGCCACCTACAGAAATTCTCCGATGACTCTGCAGTTGTAGGGTTTATAAGTGGTGGGCAGGAGGAGGAGTACAGGAGGGTGGTGGACGGATTTGTGGTGTGGGCGGGAGAGAATCACCTACTGCTAGATGTAGACAAGACCAGGGAGATGGTGATTGACTTCCAGAAGAACAGATCTGCCTTGCGGCCGCTCTACATTCTGGGTAGAGATGTGGAGGTGGTGGAGGAGTACAAATACCTGGGAGTGACCATCGACAGTAGACTGAACTGGAGGAGCAACAGTACTGCTGTGTACAAGAAGACCTGCAGCCGACTTTACTTCCTAAGGAAGCTGAGGTCCTTCAATGTGTGCAGCAAGATGCTGGAGACCTTCTACCAGTCTGTGGTGGCCAGCACCTTGTTCTTCTCTGTCATCTGCTGGAGGAGCAGCATCGCAGCCAGTGATGCCAACAGACTGAATAAACAGATAAGAAAGGCTGGCTCTGTCATCGGCTGCCAACAGGACACACTCGAAGCAGTGATGGAGAGGAGGTCACTGAATAAACTTTTATCCATCCTGGATAATCATGACCATCCTCTCTACCATCATGGATAACCCTGACCATCCTCTCTACCATCATGGATAACCCTGACCATCCTCTCTACCATCATGGATAACACTGACCATCCTCTCTACCATCATGGATAACACTGACCATCCTCTCTACCATCATGGATAACTGACCATCCTCTCTACCATCATGGATAACCCTGACCATCCTCTCTACCATCATGGATAACCCTGACCATCCTCTCTACCATCATGGATAACCCTGACCATCCTCTCTACCATCGTGGATAACCCTGACCATCCTCTCTACCATTGTGGATAACCCTGACCGTCCTCTCTACCATCATGGATAACCCTGACCATCCTCTCTACCATCATGGATAACCCTGACCATCCTCTCTACCATCATGGATAACCCTGACCATCCTCTCTACCATCATGGATAACCCTGACCATCCTCTCTACCATCATGGATAACCCTGACCATCCTCGCTACCATCATGGATAACCCTGACCATCCTCTCTACCATCATGGATAACCCTGACCATCCTCTCTACCATCGTGGATAACCCTGACCATCCTCTCTACCATCGTGGATAACCCTGACCATCCTCTCTACCATCGTGGATAACCCTGACCATCCTCTCTACCATCATGGATAACCCTGACCATCCTCGCTACCATCATGGATAACCCTGACCATCCTCTCTACCCACTTCTGGACAAGCAGCGGAGCTCCTTCTCCAAGAGGCTCAGACAGCTCCGCTCAAAAACCGCCCGGTACCGGAAATCTTTAATTCCCAACACAGTAACACTTTATAATAACTCACAGAATAACAAATAACTGGTTCATGCTCATGTAATTCATCACTGTTTGTTTCTCTATATTACTTACAGTATGTCACTTTTTTACCTCCTTAAGCACATTCAGTCCTTATTCTTCTTCTTCTTTTGAGATTTCCCTTCAGGGGGCGCCACAGCAAGTCAGTGTCTTCCATCTAACCCTATCTGCTGTATCCTCTTTGGTCACACCAACTATCTTCATGTCTTCCTTCACTGTATCCATGAACCTCCTCTTTGGTCTTCCTCTAGTCCTCTTTCCTGGTGGTTCCAAACCCAGCATCCTTCTTCTGATGTACTCTCTCTCTCTCCTCTGTACATGTCCAAACCATCTCAGTCTGACCTCTCTGACTTTAAAACCTCTAACATGTGCTGTTCCTCTGATCCTGTCCATCCTGGTCACTCCCAGAGAGATCCTCAGCATCTTCATCTCTGCTACAAACATCTCTGTTTCCTGTCTTTGAATCAGTGACACAGTCTCTAGACCAATCAGCATGGCCGCTCTCACCACACTGTCTCTAGACCAATCAGCACGGCCGCTCTCACCACGCTGTCTCTAGACCAATCAGCATGGCCGCTCTCACCACGCTGTTTCTAGACCAATCAGCATGGCCGCTCTCACCACACTGTCTCTAGACTAATCAGCATGGCCGCTCTCACCACTCTGTCTCTAGACCAATCAGCATGGCCGCTCTCACCACACTGTCTCTAGACCAATCAGCATGGCCTCTCTCACCACACTGTCTCTAGACCAATCAGCATGGCCGCTCTCACCACATTGTCTCTAGTCCAATCAGCATGGCCGCTCTCACCACACTGTTTTTAGACCAATCAGCATGGCCGCTCTCACCACACTGTCTCTAGACCAATCAGCATGGCCGCTCTCACCACACTGTCTCTAGACCAATCAGCATGGCCGCTCTCACCACGGTTTTGTACACTTTCCCTTTCATTCTAGCTGAAACTCTTCTGTCACACATCACACCTGATACTTTTCTCCACCCGTTCCAGCCTGCCTGCACACGCTTCTTCACCTCTTTTCCACACTCTCCACTGATCCTAAGTACATAAAATTATCCACCTTCTTTATCTCTTCTCCCTGTAACCTCACTTTTCCATTTGGATCCCTCTCATTCACACACATGTACTCTGTTTTACTCTGACTAATCTTCATTCCTCTTCTTTCTACTGCAAACCTCCACCTCTCCAGCTGAGGGTTAGGACATTCAGTCCTTATTGTTCTTAATGTTTTGTCACATTATTCCTTCTATTTTAATTTTTTAAATATTCTAATATTTTATTATTTTTCATTATCCTTCTTGTATATAAACTGTCTATTTCTTTCTTTCTTGTTTGCTGCTGTAACGCACAAATTTCCCAAGTATGGTATCAATAAAGTAATTCTAATCTAATCCTGTTATTAAAGGTAACTTTTTTAATCCCTGCCCTCCTCCTGGGTTCCAGAACAGTTCTCAGTCGCTCCATCCTTGCTCCTGATTGGCTTCGTCATTGCATCACTGATCGTTTTATCCATCCTTCTAATTATCTGCTGCTCGCTTCTAAGCAGGTGAGTTCTCTTTTATTCATTATTTATTCAGCATGAGTTTGTGTGAATGTTTATCTTTATATTTGATCTCTGACTGACTCCATGTTTGTAGTTTGCAGTAAAAACACTGTGTTGATGATGTCATCATGTGTGTAGGGCATACGTGAAAAAGTTTCGTAGGCCAATGGGCGGGACAATGAGCCATCAGCCAATTATTCTGCAAAAGAATACAGCCACCGCGATGGACGTGCCGATCGGCCAATCCGCTGCCGGCGAGAGAGAGTCTCCATCCTGATGGTCGACTTAAACTGTTTCTGTTACAAAAAATGATTTATAGATTAAACCAGATTAAATATAACTGACCCTTCTATAAAAGATTTATTAGGATTGAATGAATGAATAAATGAATGAGTTAAAAAACAAATAGATTAATGGATCAAATAATCCCGGAATAAATTAGTAAATAAACAGACTGGTTAACTATCCTCACCATGGTTACCAGGGTCAAAGTTCCTGTCCTCACCGTGGTAACCAGGATCTACATTCCTTCCCTCACCATGGTAACCAGAATTTACGTTCCTACCCTCAGCATGGTAACCAGGATCTACGTTCTTACCCTCACTCTGGTAACCAGGATCTACGTTCCTACCCTCACCATGGTAACCAGGATTTACGTTCCTACCCTCACCATGGTAACCAGGATCTACGTTCCTACCCTCACCATGGTAACCAGGGTCTACGTTCCTACCCTCACCATGGTAACCAGGATCTATGTTCCCGCCCTCACCTGCAGGGAACGTAGATCCTGGTAACCATGGCGACCAGGACCTACGTTCCTCCCCTCACCATGGTGACCAGGATCTACATTCCCACCCTCACCACGGTAACCAGGAACTACGTTCCTACCCATACCATGGTAACCAGGATCTACGTTCCCACCCATACCATGGCAACCAGGATTTACGTTCCCACCCTCACCATGGTAACAAGGATCTACATCCTACCCTCACCATGGCAACCAGGATCTACATTCCCAGCCTCACCATGGTAACCAGGATCTACGTTCCTACCCATACCATGGTAACCAGGATCTACGTTCCCACCCATACCATGGCAACCAGGATTTACGTTCCCACCCTCACCATGGTAACAAGGATCTACATCCTACCCTCACCATGGCAACCAGGATCTACATTCCCAGCCTCACCATGGTAACCAGGATCTACGTTCCTACCCTCACCATGGTAACCAGGATCTACGTTCCTACCCTCACCATGGTAACCAGGATCTACGTTCCTACACTCATTCCTAGTATCATTTAATTAAAAGAAAACAAACAGGTAACCTCATACTTTTTTTATTTAAACACAAATACAAACATTTCTTAAGCGAAAAAGAGTAAAAAGAAAGAATAAAAAGATGGCGTTTGTTTCCGTTTGGTTTCCATGTGAGTTCTGTGGGATGAAACTCAGAGCGGTGTGGTAGCAACAGAAACATCTCCAACATTCTCATAGTGTACTCCATCTTCATCAGAAGGAACCTTTTAGAGAAAAAAAAGTTCAGAAAGAATGTTCCTGAAAACACAAGCTTTAAAAGAAATGAAAACAAACAAAGATTAAGCCTCGGGGTCTTAAGTGAGTGGGGGACGGATGGAGCGGGAGATCGACGGACGGATCGGTGTAATTCAATTCAATTTTATTTGTTTATCCAGATGTCCAGAACGGGGATGAGTAGAAGTTCGTCATCTACTCATCCCCAGCGTCTGAAATAAGTAGGACGCTGCATCGGTCCATCGTGGTGAAGAAAGAGCTGAGCTAAAAACCAAAGCTGTGATTTACCAGTCAGTCTACGTTGCTACCCTCACCATGGTAACCAGGATCTACGTTCCTACCCTCACCATGGTAACAGGATCTACGTTCCTACCCTCACCATGGTAACCAGGATCTACGTTCCTACCCTCACCATGGTAACCAGGATCTACGTTCCTACCCTCACCATGGTAACCAGGATCTACGTTCCTACGCTCACCATGGTAACCAGGATCTACGTTCCTACGCTCACCATGGTAACCAGGATCTACGTTCCTACCCTCACCATGGTAACCAGGATCTACGTTCCTAATCTCACCGTGGTAACCAGGATCTACGTTCCTACCCTCACCATGGTAACCAGGATCTACGTTCCTACCCTCACCGTGGTAACCAGGATCTACGTTCCTAGCCTCACCATGGTAACCAGGATCTACGTTGCTACCCTCACCATGGTAACCAGGATCTACGTTCCTACCCTCACCATGGTAACCAGAATCTACGTTCCTACCCTCACCACGGTATCCAGGATCTACGTTTTTACCTTCACCATGGTAACCAGAATCTACGTTCCTACCCTCACCGTGGTAACCAGGATCTAAGTTCCTACCGTCACCATGGTAACCAGGATCTACGTTCCTACCCTCACCATGGTAACCAGGATCTACGTTCCTACCCTCACCATGGTAACAGGATCTACGTTCCTACCCTCACCATGGTAACCAGGATCTACGTTCCTACCCTCACCATGGTAACCAGGATCTACGTTCCTACCCTCACCATGGTAACCAGGATCTACGTTCCTACCCTCACCATGGTAACCAGGATCTACGTTCCTACCCTCACCATGGTAACCAGGATCTACGTTCCTAATCTCACCGTGGTAACCAGGATCTACGTTCCTACCCTCACCATGGTAACCAGGATCTACGTTCCTACCCTCACCATGGTAACCAGGATCTACGTTTTTACCTTCACCATGGTAACCAGAATCTACGTTCCTACCCTCACCGTGGTAACCAGGATCTACGTTCCTACCCTCACCACGGTCCCCGTTGTCGGTGGTGACTGTAAGAAGAAGATCATGGATACAAGCGGCTGAAATGAGATTCCTCTGCTGGGTGGGCATGCCCTCTCTCAGAGATGGAGGGAGGAGTTCTTCCATCTGGGAGGAGCTCGGAGCTGTTGCTCCTCCTAAACCTAAGATTTTACACATAAGCTAAACATTACCATCGTAGACGACGCAGGAGAAAACAAGAAGGCAGGGAGACGCCATGAGCTCTCCAGCCTGTAGGGGGAGTCAGTGAGGGATTTGGGGAACAGGCCAAACTTTTTCAAGGACTTGAATCTATGCCAGTGTGTCTTGAATCTTTTACTCACGTTGCTTTTTCTGAGCTGCTTTTTTCTTCCTGGAAACAGAAGGAAAGAGATTAGAAATGTCTGATAGACCTGATCTCATTCTGACCTGAACCTCCTCACCTCGTACGATGATCCCCACGCTGATTCCAATCAGAACAATCCCAGCTGTGATACGTAGAGCCAACATGAAGCATCTCAGAGGAGACCATCCTGTGGACTCTGGTTCTCTGCTTTCTGTACATTGTGATGTTTAGAAGATCATAAAGTTTTAATCCATCTGAGGATCATCAGAAATGAGATGTTTGTCTCTTACCTGAAGAATCAGCTTCTATCTTCACACTGTCTCCTACAACGTACTGGCAGGTGAATCTTCTCTGGAAGTCATGCTGATGTTTGATGGTCAGGTTGGAAATACAGTCGTACTGTCTGACAGTGAAACCATCTTCTTTGTTCTCCAGCTCAGTTCCTTCATCATCCAGCCAGCGGAGGCTCCTCAGACCACAGAATCCGTACCTCCACAGACTGCAGGTCAGAGTGACTTCCTTCTTCTCTTGATCAAAATCTGAAGAAACTGAAGGAAAACAAGAGACTTCTGGTTTCTAAAGTTTTCATCTTAAAGTCTCATTTCTGTCAGAAATACTCACCAGTCAGAACACTCAGAAACACAGACGTGTCAATGCTCTCCAAAGGTCTACAGGTGTAGCGTCCAGTGTCTTCATGTGTGATGGTGCTGATGATCAGAGAACAGTCGCTGTTCAGTCTCAGTCTTTCTGCCCGTTTGGAGTTTTCATTAACTTTTCCTCTTTTAACATACGAGTCAGTTGGTGAATTAATTACATTGTTGTAAATCCAGTTCACATCAGAACATGGAACAGATGGTTTCCTCTCACAGGATAAAACAACCTCATCTCCAGGTTTATTGTAGAGACTAACAGCTCCACTGGTTCCTGTGTCAGTAAAAAATCTCATTCAGATCAAAGTTTTCTTAAAACACAAAACAAGGTTTTATTATTTAGAGAAACATTTGAATTAAAGTCAGAATTCGTTCTTCATCGTATAAAAAAAGCTTCTACATGCTGTCTGAACTATTTTATACTCTGTGATGAAATAAAATCCATCTTTACCTTCAAGCTGAAGCAACAGAATGAAGAGACACTCAAACAGAACCATGTCCAGAACCTTGATACTCTTTTAAATCCTACTCCTCTGTTTGCTCTGGTTTATACTGAAATGTGACTCAACGCTCACTTCTTAACAACCAGTTCCTTTTTTACTGTTTTCACACATCAAGCCATCATTTCACAAACTTCCAGATGAAGAAACAAACTCTTTCTCCTTATAAGGAGTGTTTATTTGTGGTAACCAGGATCTAGGTTCATACTATCACCATGGTAACCAGGATCTACGTTCCTACCATCACCATGGTAACCAGGATCTATGTTCCTACTATCACCATGGTAACCAGGATCTATGTTCCTACTATCACCATGGTAACCAGGATCTATGTTCCTACCCTCACCATGGTAACCAGGATCTACGTTCCTACTATCACCATGGTAACCAGGATCTATGTTCCTACTATCACCATGGTAACCAGGATCTATGTTCCTACCCTCACCATAGTAACCAGGATCTATGTTCCTACTATCACCATGGTAACCAGGATCTATGTTCCTACTATCACCACGGTAACAAGGATCTATGTTCCTACCCTCACCATGGTAACCAGGATCTATGTTCCTACTATCACCATGGTAACCAGGATCTATGTTCCTACTATCACCATGGTAACCAGGATCTATGTTCCTACTATCACCATGGTAACCAGGATCTATGTTCCTACCCTCACCATGGTAACCAGGATCTACGTTCCTACCCTCACCATGGTAACCAGGATCTATGTTCCTACTATCACCATGGTAACCAGGATCTATGTTCCTACTATCACCATGGTAACCAGGATCTATGTTCCTACTATCACCATGGTAACCAGGCTCTACATTCCTACCCTCACCGTGGTAACCAGGATCTACGTTCCTACCCTCACCATGGTAACCAGGATCTATGTTCCTACTATCACCATGGTAACCAGGATCTACGTTCCTACCCTCACCGTGGTAACCAGGATCTACGTTCCTACTCTCACCATGGTAACCAGGATCTACGTTCCTACCCTCACCATGGTAACCAGGATCTACGTTCCTACCCTCACCGTGGCAACCAGAATCTACGTTCCTACCCTCACCGTGGCAACCAGGATCTACGTTCCTACCCTCACCGTGGTAACCAGGATCTACGTTCCTACCCTCACCGTGGTAATCAGGATCTACGTTCCTACCCTCATCATGGTAACCAGGATCTACGTTCCTACCCTCACCGTGGTAACCAGGATCTACGTTCCTACCCTCACCATGGTAACCAGAATCTACATTCCTACCCTCACCATGGTAACCAGGATCTACATTCCTACCCTCACTGTGGTAACCAGGATCTACGTTCCTACCCTCACCGTGGTAACCAGGATCTACATTCCTACCCTCACCGTGGTAACCAGGATCTACGTTCCTACCCTCACCCTGGTAACCAGGATCTACGTTCCTACCCTCACCGTGGTAACCAGGATCTACGTTCCTACCCTCACCGTGGTAACCAGGATCTACATTCCTACCCTCACCATGGTAACCAGGATCTACGTTCCTACCCTCACCCTGGTAACCAGGATCTACATTCATACCCTCACCCTGGTAACCAGGATCTACGTTCGTACCCTCACCGTGGTAACCAGGATCTACGTTCCTACCCTCACCATGGTAACCAGGATCTACGTATGTTCCTACTCTACAGCCCAGTACAGAGGCAACCGTCATTTTTTCCACCAAAGGCTGTTTCACCAAGCTACTATTCCTACTACCACTTAGACCTGTCTGGAAGGAATGATGACCCAACCCCGAAGGCAAGCCAGGCTGCTTTTAAACAGGCAGCTGCTCAATCACTATCAGGTGTCCCTAATCAGGAAGATGAAAGATATCCCTGGGCTCCCTCTGGTGGTGGACAAGGGAACTATGACAGACCCTTACGTATGATAGGTAATAATTTTGTTGGAGGAGGGGTAGCTCAGTGGTTAAAGCATTCGCCCCCGGAATGGATGAATAGAGTAAAATATTTACTCTATAATTTTGTTGGAGGAGGGGTAGCTCAGTGGTTAAAGCATTCGCCCCCGGAATGGATGAATAGAGTAAAATATTTATTTATTTATAATTTATCATTGGGCTAAACAAACATGCTTTATTTCACTCCTGCAACTTGCAGGACGGAGACCGTATCGTTAGGATTCAGTTTATATAATGGATCTTTGTTTGTCATTGAGCAGCTTGGAGTGTTTGTGAACAGGCTGGAAAAATATTCCCGCACCATGGATGTGAGATAGACGTCTTGTTTCATCACATCAGGTTAATTAAAAACACCCAGAGTCATTAAGATGTTTTCAAAGTGAAAATTAATCTTCTGCTTTTTGTGGATGATGTGGTCCTGTTGGCTTCATCGGACCGTGATCTCCAGCTCTCGCTGGATTGATTCGCTGCCGAGTGTGAAGCGGCCGGGATGGGAATTAGCGCCTCGAAATCCAAGACCATGGTCCTCGCCCGGAAAAGGGTGGAATGCCACTGAGAGTCAGGGACAGGGTCCTGCCCTGAGTGGAGGAGTTTAAGTATCTCGGGGTCTTGTTCACGAGTGAGGGAAGGATGGAGCGGGAGATCGACAGGCGGATCGGTGCGACATCAGCAATAACTAGGACGCTGCATCGGTCCGTCGTGGTAAAGAGAGAGCTGAGCCGAAGAGCAAAGCTCTCGATTTACAAGTCAATCTACGTTCCTACCCTCACCATGGTAACCAGGATCTACGTTCCTACCCTCACCATGGAAACCAGGATCTACGTTGCTACTCTCACCATGGTAACCAGGATCTACGTTCCTACCCTCACCATGGTAACCAGGATCTACGTTCCTACCCTCACCATGGAAACCAGGATCTACGTTCCTACCCTCACCATGGTAACCAGGATCTAGTTCCTACCCTCACCATGGTAACCAGGATCTACGTTCCTACCCTCACCATGGTAACCAGGATCTACGTTCCTACCCTCACCATGGAAACCAGGATCTACGTTCCTACCCTCACCATGGTAACCAGGATCTACGTTCCTACCCTCACCATGGTAACCAGGATCTACGTTCCAACCCTCACCATGGTAACCAGGATCTACGTTCCTACCCTCACCATGGTAACCAGGATCTACGTTCCTACCCTCACCATGGTAACCAGGATCTACGTTCCTACCCTCACCATGGTAACCAGGATCTACGTTCCTACCCTCACCATGGTAACCAGGATCTATGTTCCAACCCTCACTTATGGTCACCAGCTGTGGGTGGTGACCAAAAGAATGAGATTGCGGGTACAAGCGGCCGAAATGAGCTTCCTCCGCAGGGTGGCTGGGCTCTCACTCAGAGATCGGGTGAGGAACTCTGCCATCCGGGGGGAGCTCGGTGTCGAGCCGCTCCTCCTCCAGGTCGAGAGGAGCCAAATCGGGTGGTTCGGGTATATGGTCAGGATGCCCCCCGAATGCCTCGTGGGCGAGGTGTTTCGGGCACGTCCCACCGGGAGGAGACCAAGGGGCAGACCCCGGACCTGCTGGAGAGACTATGTCTCACAGCTGGCCGGGGAACGACTTGGGATCCTTCCAGGTGAGATGGAGGATGCAGCCAGGGTGAGAGAGGCCTGGGCTGCCCGTTTGAGGCTGTTGCCCCCACGACCCAACCCCGGATCAAGCGGAAGATGACGGAACAGAAAATATTAATCTTACTTAATCTTAATTCTTCTACCACACATACTACATGACTCTGTCCAGTAAAATCTCATTTTCCCATGTTTGAATTGTGTTAAAACTTTTTTTGTCTTGATGGAAAAATACAGTCTGTTTTTTCTTCAGGAAATTTTGAAACGACAGAGAAAAGTGTGACAACAACAGATGTGGAAATGATTCTTTAGAAGTGATCGTTGACTCGACGCTCTCTTCTAATGATTCATTTAGGCCATTCACTGGCCTAAATGATTCTTTAGGCCAGTGAATGGGCCGCCAAAATGGAGGAAAATGACACTTATTTTTTAAAATGTTTTGGGGGGGAGGAGCGGGGGAGGCCCCCCAGTCACTATATATTGGCTTTGTCAAAGCCCCACCCCCATTTGGAAAATTCTAGATCCGCCCCTGCTCTGTGTAATGATGGCTCAACTTTTTATTTAGAAGTAAACACAACAAACAACGATCTTCTGACTCTTTTTAATTTGTACTAAAATGTTTCTCGATTCATGACTTCTTCTCCCGATCAACTGCTTCTTTTGATTTTGGCGATGCGGCTTCAAGATGCGCAAAAAAAAAAAAAAACCTATGTATTTTTCAAATTCCTGAACGAAAATGTAACAAAAAATGTAAAACACACTTTTAAAAAGTAGCGAAGTAAAAGTACAGATATTTACTCTAAAAATGTAGTGAAGTAAAAGTAAAAGTACCGGTCTTAAATTTTACTTATTAAAGTACAGATACACAATTTTTTTACTTAAGTACAGTAACGAAGTACATTTACTTCGTTACGTTCCACCACTGTATTCCCCACCCAACTCGGCACCACCTAGTGACTGCTCTGAAGCTGTTTGGAGCTCTCTCCTGGACTGATTTTCAGCTACAACATTAGAAGTTCATGCAAACCAAAGTTTGATCTACAGGAGCTCAATGATTTGACCAAACACATGTTTTAAGGATCTCTGTTGTTAGTGTGGGCGTCTCATTCTGATAGGCTATGCAAATTTGGTTGGGTTAAACTGTCAAGGCGTGGGTGCAGACGAAGGAGGAGACGTTATTTATTTAGTAAAGCTGTAAAGAATCTTCTAATGATTCCTTAGAAGTGATCGTTGACACGACGCTCTGTTCTAATGATTCCTTAGAAGTGATCGTTGACTCGACGCTCTGTTCTAATGATTCCTTAGAAGTGATCGTTGACTCGACGCTCTGTTCTAATGATTCCTTAGAAGTGATCGTTGACACGACGCTCTGTTCTAGTGATTCTTTAGAAGTGATCGTTGACTCGACGCTCTCTTCTAATGATTCTTTAGAAGTGATCGTTGACTCGACGCTCTGTTCTAATGATTCTTTAGAAGTGATCGTTGACTCGACGCTCTGTTCTAATGATTCTTTAGAAGTGATCGTTGACTCGACGCTCTGTTCTAATGATTCTTTAGAAGAGAGTGTGAGAAGTGAGGCAAAAAAAAGTTTATTTTTAACACAATTCATACTCGAGGAAATTAGAAGTTACTGGTCAAACTCATGTTTGGTTGAAAAATTAAGATTAATTAATTTTCAATTTGAAAACATCTTAATGACTCTGGGTGTTTTTAATTAACCTGATGTGATGAAACAAGACGTCTATCTCACATCCATGGTGTGGGAATATTTTTCCAGCCTGTTCACAAACACTCCAAGCCGCTCAACGACAAACAAAGATCCATTTTATAAACTGAATCCTAACCTACGGTCTCCGTCCAGCAAGTTGCAGGAGTGAAATAAGACATGTTAAGTTTGTTTAACCCGGTAATAAATTATTAAACTACCATACATAATGTTCTGCCATGGTTCCCTTGTCCACCACCAGAGGGAGCCCAGGGCTGTCTTTCATCTTCCTGATTAGGGACACCTGATAGTGAATGAGCAGCTGCCTGTTTAAAGGCTTGCCTTCAGGGTTGGGTCATCATCCCTTACAGTAGGGGTGTGCGATACCGCAAGTTTTGGTATCGATCCGATACCAAGTAAACACCAGACCAATATCGCCGATACCGATATCGATACCGATATTTAAATTTTTTAAATGACTATTTTTGCATCAAGGGTTTGGTCATATATACTATAGTATGAACAAGTATATGTATAAACACAGGTTGGTAGAGAGATCGATAGAAGTGACCAGTTGCACACAAACAAATGTTAACTAATGTTAAAGCTGATCATGTTGTACTTTCATAATTAAAATTGGAGCGTCTCCATTAATGAGCGCTGCCTCTGGGAAACAGAAGGGGTCAGGGTTTTCTCCTCCGTTTCTGAAGTTTTTCTTTGGGGTGATTCTTTAATTTGTAGTGTTACCCCTATATTTAACAGCCTTTCTGCACATGGTACCTCAAAGTACAGCCACACGGTGCTTCTCTTTTTTTCCTTCCATCTCTACTTTTACCGACTTGCGTTTCTTTTTTTTGTTTCCTGGCCCCGAGTCGCTGAGTCATGTGACAAGTCAAAGCGAAAGACAGGGGGCGGGGCCACCTCGCTTTAGCATACAGGCGCGACACACAGCATTTACACATGTTTTGCAGACAGATCAATTAGGTTAACTTTTTGAAAAAAAAAAAAAAAAAAACCGGAAGCAAAGTGCGAGGGGTAAAACTTCAACCAAAGTATCGATATTGTGGTTCGAGTATCGATCGATATCGATACTAGCGTTGGTATCGATATTATCGATATTTGGATCGATCCGCCCACCCCTAGCCTTCCAGCCAGGTCTTCCTAGCAGCCTGACCAAGAGATTCTTTAAACATTTTCCTTTACAGCTTTCCAAATAAATAATGTCTCCTCCTCCGTCTGCACCCACGCCTTCCGTGGTTAGAAGCTAATAAGGAATATGGTCATGAGTCAGCGTTTTTTAAGTGGAAATGGTCACTCAGTCATCTTCTTATCCGTCTGCCCCTTTCAGGGCCACGGGCGGTGCCGGAGCCCATCCCGGCTGATTTAAGGCGAAGAGCAGGGTGCACCCCGAACAGGTCGCCAGTCTGTCGTGGGGTCACACACATACATCCATCCACACACACATACTCATTCCTAGGGGCCAATCAACCTAGCATGCATGTCTTTGGAGGGTGGGAGGAGACTTTCAGAGATAGAGGGAGGAGCTCGGAGTAGAGCCATCGCTGCTACAGGTCGAGAGAAGCAGATGGGGTGGTTCGGGCATCTGCTTAGGATGCCTCCTAAACGCTTTGCTGGTGAGGTGTTTCAGGCATGTCCCACCGGGAGGAGACCAAGAGGCAGACCCCTGACCTGCTGGAGAGACTATGTCTCACAGCTGGACAGGGAACACCTCAGGTTCCTTCTGGGTGAGATGGAGGATGCAGCCGGGGTGAGAGAAGCCTGGGCTTCCTGTCTGGGGATGTTACCCCCGACGACCCGGCCCCGGATAAGTACAAGACAACAGAACGGGACATTTTAGTTTTTTTTTTTAATCTACAAAGTGACGCCCGTTAAGATGATTATTTTATGACTGGGCTGTGAATGGTTGGTTGGTTGGTTGGATGGATGGTGTGACTCCCCCCTCCTCTGTGGGAACGCGGCTCCTCAGACAGGAAGTGATTAAGGCGGTAAATCCGAACAAACAAACAGACAAATTCCTTCTGAAACAAAAACACACAGATCCATATCCTCCACTTCCTGTTTGGTCAAACTTTATTAAACAAATCAAGGAGCAAAACTGGATTTTCAGCTTTTGGTTGAAGTTTTTTTTCTGGTGCGTCTGATGATGGTGATCAGGTCCTGGGACTCCGCTGGGCTCTCTCACGGTACTCTGGAAGGTGGGACAGAATCCAAGCAGCCGGAGCCAACATGGCGACCGCAAACACCGACATGACGAAGAAGCTTTGCTGTAAGAAACAGATCAACCAATCAGAACGTGAGCTGGACGCAGAGAGAGAGACAGAGAGAGGCAGCAGCCAAGAGGCACACTGGGGAGCCCTCGTGATGGCATGGTGTCCTGTCAGCTGGCACACCGCCATGCTGCGAGGGACGGGGCTCCCCTTGAAAAGAGACACTGGTGCCCTTTATGGATCCCACCGGGCGAGGAGGTTCCCGCAGTCGGCGGTCCGGGCGAAGAGATTCCCTTACCCGGGACGACGAGTAGGCTCGTAAAAGGCAGACCCGAGATGAAGAGTGGGCCCGAAAAGGGCAGACCTGAGACAACAAGTAGGTCTGTAAAGGCTGCCAACCCGGAACGACAAATGGGCCCGTACAAGGTGGACCCGGGACGACGAGTAGTCCTGTAAACGCTGCCGCCAGGGACAACGAGTGGGCTCATAAAGAGCAGACCCGGAACGACAAGTGGTGGCGAGGTGCCAGTGGGCTGAACCCCAACATATGAACTCTCCTTTAAAAAATACCATTCAATATATTTTAATAAATGTTAAAACGTTTTTTATGGTCTGTGCTTCTGCTTCCCTGGTGCTCCCTGCCTGGTCCTGGAGGGTCACATTTATTTTACACTAAAGTTAATCACAGAATCCCAAAAGGTTTGATTTTAAACTTAAAAAAATACACATAAAACACATGTTAATAGATTTTTAAAAAAATGGACGTTACACAAAATATTCTGCCAACGGTCGTGTGTCCTACGGATCGGCTGTTCCACCAAGCGGCTGTTCCAGCTCCACCCAACTTGGCCCCACCTAGCAGCTGTTCTGGAGCTCTCTCTTGGACTGCTTAGAGTTACCAGACACATGAGGTTCCCCAGAAGGGGGTTGTTTTTATTACTTTTATTTCCCCTCAAGTCACGAGTCTGGGTGCCATCTTTGATTCCTTCACCTGGTCTGTTTATCTTCATTCATGGTCTCCGTCCTTCCCTCACGTCCCTCACCGCTGCCATCTTTGATTCCTTCACCTGGTCTGTTTATCTTCATTCATGGTCTGCGTTCTTCCCTCACGTCCCACACCGCTGCCATCTTTGATTCCTTCACCTGGTCTGTTTATCTTCATTCATGGTCTGCGTTCTTCCCTCACGTCCCACACCGCTGCCATCTTTGATTCCTTCACCTGGTCTGTTTATCTTCATTCATGGTCTGCGTTCTTCCCTCACGTCCCACACCGCTGCCATCTTTGATTCCTTCACCTGGTCTGTTTATCTTCATTCATGGTCTCCGTCCTTCCCTCACGTCCCTCACCGCCGCCATCCTTGTCCACAGTCTGGTCATCTCCCGTCTAGACGATTCTCAGCTGGTATAAAACTCCTCTGGTACCCTCTCTTTTCATCACCCCGGTTCTTCAGCAACTTCACTGGCTTCCAATCCAACCCAGAATCATCTTTAAAATTCTCACTTTCAAAGCCGAGAGGAGACCCAGAGTCAGACCCCAGACTTGCTGGAGAGACTATGTCTCACAGCTGGACGGGGAACACCTCAGGATCCTCCTGGGTGAGCTGGAGGATGCAGTCAGGGTGAGAGAAGCCTGAGCTGTTGCCCCCGGCGACCCGGCCCCGGATAAGAGGACGACGATGGAACAGAACTTTGAAATCCATCCATAATCTTTCTCCTTCCTACCTGTCTGATCTTGTCCATATTGCTACCTCCTCTCGCTCTCTCGAGTCACCTGCCTCCCTCCAGCTTACTGTCCCGGCTGATTCGGGGATGGAGCAGTCAGGATGGATCAACCTGTTCAGGGTACACAGGGGTACCCCTGAACAGGGTACACCCTGAACAGGGTACACCCTGAACAGGGTACACCCTGTTCCTGAACAGGGTACACCCTGTTCAGGGGGTATAGGGGGTACACCCTGAACAGGTCAGTCTGTCACGGGGCCACACACGTACAACTTCCTAGGGACAATTTTGGCACTGGCCAATCAACGTAGCATGCATGTCTTTGGAGGGTGGGAGGAAACCCACGCAGACATGGGGAGAACATACAAACTACACACAGAAAGAACAGTGTTCCAAGCATCGCCCCCCAACATAACCCTATTAGGAATAAACAGTTCAGAAGAAGAAACGATGAACAAATTTTAATCTAAGTTCGTATTTCTATCTGTTTTTTTTTTTTTAAGATTATTTGGCAGGACGGGTGGTCCTGCTCGTTCAGGACCACCCGTCCATAACGCCCCTGCTTCACTCAGGTTCAGTATACTTTATTAACCCCTCACTTTGTGCCCAAACCTGTGGACTCTAGAGTTACTGTACATGATAGAATTCTAAGGAGGTAACTCACCGCCGCTCCGATCCGGTTCCGAGGAGGTTTACTGTAGATTCTCCTCCGGATCAGAACCTTAGGATCAAACAGGGTTCTGCTCAGGATCCGTCCTGCTGTCGTCATGGCAGAGCAGAGCGGAGTCTCTGCTGTGATGGGACAGAAGGAACTGCAGACCACTTACTGATGAGATCAGGGAGGGAGGGACGGACTGCAGGAGGGAGGGAGGGGTTAACTTAATGAGACCACAGGCTCCTCAATGTGTAAACAAAGAATTAAACTCATCAAAATAACAAAAATATCTTTTCATTTCAATCTTTTAACTGAAAACTCTTTTTTTTTTTTTTTCCTCAAATGTCTCTTAAACTCTTGAGGAAAAACACTTGCTGTTAAAATGAATTTCTTACCAAAGTTATTTATCTGGGTCTCATGGGGCGTTGGCCTAGTGGTAGAATTATTGTCTTTCGACCGGAAAACCGGGTTTGAATCCCGCTGGGCCAAAGCTCTCCCTGGGACTACGGGACAGAAAACTGGAAGGACAACTTTAAAAAAAAAAAAAAAAGTTATTTATCTGAATTTAAAAATCTAAATTATTTGTTCATTTACTTGTTTTTAATCTAAAAAAAAAAAAACCCAAAGGGAGTAAAACTGAATCCCAAACTTTACTATTTAAACCAACCAAGTTACTATTAATATATTAAATTACTAATACGTTCATTTAGTAATTAATATTACTAAAATAACTATTTACTAATCGTACCAAGAGGCAGACCCCGGACCTGCTGGAGAGACTATGTCTCACAGCTGGACAGGGAACACTTCAGGATCCTTCTGGGTGAGCTGGAGGATGCAGCCGGGGTGAGAGAAGCCTGGGTTTCTGTCTGAGGATGTTACCCCTCGACCCAGCCACAGATAAGTGAAAAACGACAGAACGGAACAAAACCACGGCAACTTACAGTTTGGGAAAAAAGTATTTAGCCAGACAATCTTCATAAAAATCTTTGGAGGGACAGAAAAGTCCAGTCTCCAAACTCCAGTGTTGCCCAGTGACGGCCCCAAAACATCACTGCTTTAGAGGAGGATGACATGGAGGAATTGACCAACCTAGCAAAGACTTACAGAAAACATTTGACTTGTCGTTGCCAACAAAGGATACAAAACAAAGTATTGAGATGAACTTTTGTTTTTGACCTAATACTTTTTTCCACCTTAATTTACAAATAAATTCTATAAAAATCAGACAATGTAATTTTCTGCATTTTTTTCCCTCTCATTTTGTCTCTCCTGGACGAGAAGGAGCTCTACTCCGACCTCTTCTCAGATGGCAGAGCTCCTCACCCGATCTCTGAGTGAGAGCAAAGCCACCCTGCAGAGGAAGATCATTTCGGCCGCTTGTATCAGCAATCTTGTTCTTTCAGTCACCAACCACACCTGGTTACCATGGTGAGGGTAGGAACGTAGATCCTGGTTACCATGGTGAGGGTAGGAAAGTAGATCCTGGTTACCATGGTGAGGGTAGGAACGTTGATCCTGGTTACCATGGTGAGGGTCGGAACGTAGATCCTTGTTACCACGGTGAGGGTAGGAACGTAGATCCTGGTTACCATGGTGAGGGTAGGAACATAGATCCTGGTTACCACGGTGAGGGTAGGAACGTAGATCCTGGTTACCACGGTGAGGGTAGGAACGTAGATCCTGGTTACCACGGTGAGGATAGGAACGTAGATCCTGGTTACCACGGTGAGGGTAGGAACGTAGATCCTGGTTACCATGGTGAGGGTCGGAACGTAGATCCTTGTTACCACGGTGAGGGTAGGAACGTTGATCCTGGTTACCATGGTGAGGGTCGGAACGTAGATCCTTGTTACCACGGTGAGGGTAGGAACGTAGATCCTGGTTACCATGGTGAGGGTAGGAACATAGATCCTGGTTACCACGGTGAGGGTAGGAACGTAGATCCTGGTTACCACGTAGAGGGTAGGAACGTAGATCCTGGTTACCACGGTGAGGATAGGAACGTAGATCCTGGTTACCACGGTGAGGGTAGGAACGTAGATCCTAGTTACCATGGTGAGGTAACCAGTTTGAGCTGAGATGAAAAGCAAAGGCATGTACATGTGTTTCTAATTGTTTCTTTGCTGCTTCAAATGCTTCATTTCACTGTCCTCGGTACACTTCATCTTCTGTCCACAAGGTGTCGTCTTTTCCCCACATTCTACCGTTTCTTGTGATTTTACTTTAAGTTCACACACATCCACACCTTTACACATCGATCTGATTCTGTAGAAACTGTGTGACGCACACTTGATAAACAAGGCCCTGAAATCTGGCGAGCGGTGGTTCTGTAGCTACTGATTGCATCTCCTAAAGCAGAACCAGAGGATGTAGGGACATATGGAGGGATGAAAGGCTGACAGTGTTTGATGTTTAGACAGACATCCTGCTGACGGACGACAGTAAACACAACACCAGCAGCTGCTGTGAAGGTAAAACACTCTTCAGGAAAACAACCTGCTTTTCTTTCATCAGCTTTTAAAGCAGATTAGTTTCTCCATGGGTTGTTTGTGTTTAGATTTCTCGCCATCTGATCGGGGTTCATGTCTGGGAGCACACGTTGCTAGAACTCATGTTTTGTCCTTTTTAGTTCATATTTCTTTTTTTATAAGTTATATGAGTTATAAGTTTATTTAAGTTATAAACAAGGCAACACGGTGGCCTCACAGCAAGAAGGTCAGGGTTAGAATCCCGGGTGGGGATTAGATTTGGAACACTGTCCTTTCTGTGTAGAGTATCTTCATGTCTTCCTTCACTGTATCCATGAACCTCCTCTTTGGTCTTCCTCTAGTCCTCTTTCCTGGTGGTTCCAAACCCAGCATCCTTCTTCTGATGTACTCTCTCTCTCTCCTCTGCACATGTCCAAACCATCTCAGTCTGACCTCTCTGACTTTAAAACCTCTAACATGTGCTGTTCCTCTGATCCTGTCCATCCTGGTCACTCCCAGAGAGATCCTCAGCATCTTCATCTCTGATACAAACATCTCTGTTTCCTGTCTTTGAATCAGTGACACTGTCTCTAGACCAATCAGCATGGCCGCTCTCACCACACTGTCTCTAGACCAATCAGCATGGCCGCTCTCACCACACTGTCTCTAGACCAATCAGCGTGGCCGCTCTCACCACACTGTCTCTAGACCAATCAGCGTGGCCGCTCTCACCACACTGTCTCTAGACCAATCAGCGTGGCCGCTCTCACCACACTGTCTCTAGACCAATCAGCATGGCCGCTCTCACCACACTGTCTCTAGACCAATCAGCATGGCTGCTCTCGCCACACTGTCTCTAGACCAATCAGCATGGCCGCTCTCGCCACACTGTCTCTAGACCAATCAGCATGGCCGCTCTCGCCACACTGTCTCTACAGTAGACCAATCAGCATGGCCACTGTAACCACGCTGTCTCTAGACCAATCAGCATGGCTGCTCTCGCCACACTGTCTCTAGACCAATCAGCATGGCCGCTCTCGCCACACTGTCTCTAGACCAATCAGCATGGCCGCTCTCGCCACACTGTCTCTAGACCAATCAGCATGGCCACTGTAACCACGCTGTCTCTAGACCAATCAGCATGGCTGCTCTCGCCACACTGTCTCTAGACCAATCAGCATGGCCGCTCTCGCCACACTGTCTCTAGACCAATCAGCATGGCCGCTCTCACCACACTGTCTCTAGACCAATCAGCATGGCCGCTCTCGCCACACTGTCTCTAGACCAATCAGCATGGCCTCTCTCACCACACTGTCTCTAGACCAATCAGCATGGCCAGTAGACGTAAGGTTTAAGCAGAACACAGAGAAAACCCTTGGGAGAATTCTAAACCGGACTTCATCCATTTTGTTTTTGAGGAGAATGCTGGTCTGAACGGGTTAGCATGTAGCTTAGCTTTCATCCCCGGGGCAACGTTTTCTCCTCTTAGACCACAGAGGTGAGATGGTCAAGCCGCGAGGGTCCGCAGTAACACGGGTGAAATAAGATCTAGCTTCAGGGGTGTAAATGAGTCCAGTGATCCACCCCAACGCCCACACTTCATTTCTACTGGACTGGATTTATGATTTTAGTTTGAACAAAGTATAACATAAATAAAAACTGGGGAACCCAAGAGCGCCTAGAGCAGGGGTTTGGTGGGCCACATAGAGTTTTAACATTTGAGAACGAAGTAGAACAGGAGCAGAGGGATGGCATGCTTTGGTAACCTCACCTCATTGGAGAAAACATGGGCTTTAATGTCCAATGAAAACAAAGAAAAGCATTCAAATAAAATCCAAGGATGAAACAGAAACTTTCCTTTTTGTTTCAGTTTAATTTCAAACACACTTTAACTCATTTTTAATGTGAAAACAATAAAAACATTTAAGTTTTACAAACTGATCAGACGCTGGGAAACGATCCGGGCTCCGTTTGGCGTCTTTTACGACTCTGCTGCTCAAAAAACTGGCGAATATCATCGGAGGTCACGACCTTCAGGAGAACGATAGCAGTCAGGTAAGACAGGTAAGACGGAGCCACGCCCACTTCACACACTCACCTTTCCTTCGGTAGCGAATCCCTGCAGGAAGTCTTTCAGCTCCGTCTTCATGTCGTTGTAGCCTGAAAAACATCAGCCTGTCAAAACGGAATCATGGGAAATGGAGTTTAAATCTGAGGGTTCAGTTACCGTGGATGATCTCCAGCTGTTGGACCCGGTTCAGGTTGTCCAGCGCTGACATCAGAGGATCGCGTCCTGGTGGTTTCTGGTCACTGGTTTTTCCCTTGTTTTCGTACGCCAGCACAGTGTCGGACTCGTCAAGCAGGAAGGAGATTCCGGCTGTGGACAGCGTGTCCTGAGGGGCGGGGTCAGAGATGAACCAGTGATGAACCCTCACCATGGTAACCAGGATCTACGTTCCTACCCTCACCATGGTAACCAGGATCTATGTTCCTACCCTCACCATGGTAACCAGGATCTACGTTCCTACCCTCACCATGGTAACCAGGATCTACGTTCCTACCCTCACCATGGTAACCAGGATCTACGTTCCTACCCTCACCATGGTAACCAGGATCTACGTTCCTACCCTCACCATGGTAACCAGGATCTACGTTCCTACCCTCACCATGGTAACCAGGATCTATGTTCCTACCCTCACCATGGTAACCAGGATCTACGTTCCTACCCTCACCATGGTAACCAGGATCTACGTTCCTACCCTCACCGTGGAAACCAGGTTCTATGTTCCTACCCTCACCGTGGTAACCAGGATCCTACCCTCACCATGGTAACCAGGATCTACGTTCCTACCCTCACCATGGTAACCAGGATCTACGTTCCTACCCTCACCATGGTAACCAGGATCTACGTTCCTACCCTCACCATGGTAACCAGGATCTACGTTCCTACCCTCACCATGGTAACCAGGATCTACGTTCCTACCCTCACCATGGTAACCAGGATCTACATTCCTATCCTCACCATGGTAACCAGGATCTACGTTCTTATCCTCACCATGGTAACTAGGATCTACGTTCCTATCCTCACCATGGTAACCAGGATCTACGTTCTTATCCTCACCATGGTAACTAGGATCTACGTTCTTATCCTCACCATGGTAACTAGGATCTACGTTCTTATCCTCACCATGGTAACCAGGATCTATGTTCCTACCCTCACCATGGTAACCAGGATCGACGTTCCTACCCTCACCATGCTAACCAGTTTTGGTGGCGACTGAAAGAACTAGATTTGGATATAAGCGGTTGAAATGAGCTTTCTCTGCAGGATGGGCAGAGTTTCTCTCAGAGATCTGGGAGAAGCTGTACCATCAGGGAGGAGCCTGGAGTAGAGCAGTTACTCCACCAGGTCGAGAAGAGCCAGATTCGGTTGTTCAGGCATCCGGTTAGGATGCTGACCTTGTTAGTGAAGTCCTCCGTCCTACCAGGAGGAGATCAAGAGGCCACCTGCTGGAGAGACTGTGTCTCACAGCTGGCCGGGGGACGCGTCGGGATCCTCCCGGGTGAGCTACAGCCGGGGTGAGAGAAGCCTGGGCTTCCCACCTGAGGCTCAAGACTCCTGGTATGTGTAGTCTGTCTGGGGTAATTTGTAATTTTAAAAGTTGGTGATCACAGTTACCTGGCATGTGATGCAGGAACACAGTTTGGACCGCCATCCTGACGGCCAGAACACCGCTCCTGATTGGCTCCTTTTCCGACCGATGGCTTGCAGCTCCTTTAGCTTGCAGCTCGACTCTCCCTCCTGGCGACTACGTTTACAGCCGGGCTCGCCGACATCATCCCCCTGAGAGATTACCAATGAGTAATTAATCAAACTCCTGGAGTTTTCTTCCTGTACAAAAAAGCTTCAGTTTAAGCAGTATTGTATTTAATATTTGGTGTAGTTTGAGCCCTTCTGAGTGTCCACTGGAGGGCGAGAAAGCAAAACAGGAATTAGGAAGAGCATGACGGAAGACACGGAAGAAGAAAACTACAGGTAAACAAGTATGGCTGCAACGGTCAGAAAGAAGACACCCTCCACCTCCTCATCGTCTCCACCCACCATCACCTGAGTTTCATCTGGGCTCGACGTAGTATTCTAGTCGATACCCCAGGGTAGTGATCATTGAACACCTTTATACGGTCCTACCCCTCCAGATATCTGTCCAACATTAAAGTAAACAAACTGACACTTTGATAGATCGTACGTACGCTTGATAAATGAGGCTCCTGATGACTCGGCTTTTCTTCTTTGATGATGTCAGACTTTGACTCTCCCGCCTCTTCCTTCACCTGCTCCGCTGCACCTGTAACCAAACAGGAAGTAGGTTCCAGGTTTCTGTGACTGAGTTTAAACAGATTCACACACAGAATCAGGCCTGACGGAGCGACTAGAAAAATCCCTGAACAACGAAGGGAAGAAAGTCACCATGGCAACAGTGCTACACGGATCCGCTGCCATCACGAGTAGCGCATTGATCGTATTGAATCAACAGTCTGAACTAAAACATCTGATTACATTAAAAACAAACAAGTTTTTCTCTTTTTAAAACCTGTTTAGAGGATGTTTACCTGCCAGGTGAGCAGCGTAGGTCCACAGAATAGAGTTTTTGTTCATGCAGGACTCACAGATCATCTCCTGAAGCTCCACGCAGTCTGGAACCACGCAGCCCAGGTGCTGAGAGAGAGACGGGGAACCCACAGGTAAGCAGACAGACAGGAAAACACACACATGTAGTAGAGATGTAACGGTCTCACCCTGCCGTGCAGCCAGTCTTCACACACCACACACTGAATCATTTCGTCCTCCACCTGAAAGCATTCAGCAGAGTGAGACACCTGGACAGCAGAGCAGCAGGTGTGTGTGTGTGTGTCTCACCGTGTCGTCCGGGTCGGGATAAGGCCGGCTGCAGGTGCAGTAAAGACCAAAGAAGTTGTGACTGTATTTATTCAGAGTGTTCACTTCCTCCTTGTCCTGAGACACAGAGACACACACCATCAGTTCCAGAGGAGGAAACACCTGGAATTCTAACACAAAGGACGACAGTGTTCTGTTGTTTTCCGCTTATCCAGGACCGGGTCACAGGGGGCAACAGTTTCTCCAGCTCCAGGAAGGAAAGGAGCTGGAGGATCCCGGAGCTGGAGGATCCCGGAGCTGGAGGATCCCGGAGCTGGAGGATCCCGGAGCTGGAGGATCCACCTTCCGGGTGAGCTGGAGGATCACTGTGAACATCTCAGGATCCTCCATCTCACCCAG
Organism: Neostethus bicornis; assembly: GCA_902685375.1. NCBI lineage: Eukaryota > Metazoa > Chordata > Actinopteri > Atheriniformes > Phallostethidae > Neostethus > Neostethus bicornis. The sequence goes on from CACRXE010000043.1 coordinate 283,195, forward strand.
GAGGATCCTGAGGTGTTCCCCGTCCAGCTGTGAGACATAGTCTCTCCAGCAGGTCTGGGGTCTGCCTCTGGGTCTCCTCCTGGAGGGACGGAACACCTCACCAGGGAGGGAGGCATCCCAACCAGATGTCTGATTAATGACATCATTTTGTTTACTGTTCTTAAAACTTCTCATCAGTGATTTCAGTTCCGTCTTCATTAGTTTTTTCTTAATGCTGAAAATAAAAACGACTGTTTTCTATTTGATCGAGTTCGGAGTGAGTTAGTGGGCTGCCCAGCTGGGCGGGCGCGTAGACGATACCATCCAGATGTTACTTACAGGATGAAACTTGCACTTCATCTCTGAGAACTTCTTGTTTCCACAGTCACAGCGGAAGTTTCTATGGAAACAAAAACATGATTACTTTCTGAAATCTGAAATAAATCAGGATGAATTATTTGGATCAGAAGTGATCGATCACCTTTTGGTGTAAAGTTCAAATAGTTCGTGACCTTCATGACATTTATATGAACATGCCAAACAAACTCCGGCCGGCTCCCCGGCCTTCGGCGTGCAGGTGCTACAGGCGTACAGCGCCTGGCGCTTCACGTAACCCTAGAAACAAACACTGCAACATTTTCAGATCTGAAACGGTCGTAAATCCAAACATTTGTGATTGAGTGTGTTTGCGAACCTGCGGGTATGAACAATGATCTGAGTCACTTCCTGCCAACACAGCAGAAGCTTCTTCCTCCAGTTCTTCATCCTCCTCTAGAACGTCCACCAAAGAGACCGTCTGCTCCTCGCTCATCTTCTGCTTCCAGAAAAAAACCCCACACAATTTAAGAATTCTAAGAGTAGAGATAAACGAAAAGAGAAAGTAAAAGAAGTGAAGGTGTGTGTGAACAATATGCCTCTGCTCAGAGCTCCTACCTCTATGAGTGAGAGCCCAGCCACCCTGTGGAGGAAGATCATTTAGGCCGCTTGCATCCACAAGATTGTAGATCCTGGTTACCATGGTGAGGGTAGGAACGTAGATCCTGTTACCATGGTGAGGGTAGGAACGTAGATCCTGGTTACCATGGTGAGGGTAGGAACTAGATCCTGGTTACCATGGTGAGGGTAGGAACGTAGATCCTGGTTACCATGGTGAGGGTAGGAACGTAGATCCTGGTTACCATGGTGAGGGTAGGAACGTAGATCCTGGTTACCATGGTGAGGGTAGGAACGTAGATCCTGGTTACCATGGTGAGGGTAGGAACATAGATCCCGGTTACCATGGTGAGGATAGGAACGTAGATCCCGGTTACCATGGTGAGGGTAGGAACATAGATCCTGGTTACCGTGGTGAGGATAGCACTGATCCCCCTGACAGACAAAGCATAATAACTGAAACGTAATAAAGAAGATGCTTGTGAAAGTGGAATCATTTCTTTCTGTGTAGAGTTTGCATGTTTGCATGAAGATTAAATAATAATAATCTTTCATTAGCATCCTGATGCTAAGTTAGCATGTTGTTAGCATGTTGTTATTAGTCTTACCGGAATGATTCCCGGTCTGTTCCGGTTCTAAAGCAGTCAGAATCCCGTAAACAGCAGCAGCTACCAGCAACGAGCGGTCAGACAGGAAGGCATGTTTATTTAAAACAACAAAGTGATTTTTATCAAACAGAAAAAACAACAACAAGCGGAACATCCGCTTTACTTCCGCATCTTGGATTTACCGCCTTTTTGGTTCAAAGGTTACGTTCATTAAATAATTTTAAGAAATATATTTTTTTCGCTGATTTAATTTTTTTTAGATTTTAATGGGAAAATAATTTAATATCAAATAATTTCATTGTGTTTTATTGTGTTGTTTTAATTAAAAAATAAATAAAAATTGTGGTGATGCGTTCAAGATCAGAAAAAAGTTGGAAATGTCAGACTTTAAAACTGAATTAAAGTATTAATTAAGAAATATTTTCAATAAAAACTCTAATAAATCAGTAAGTGAAAATAAAAGTTTTAATGAATTAAAAAAAATCTAAAAATGAAAATAATTTTTTTTTTTTACTAAAATTTCATTTAAAATGTTCAAGTTTGTATAAAATGTTAGATTTAATATAAAGTTTTCAATAATTATTAAGAACAAAGAAAGTAAATAAATTATTGTTTGAAAAATATAAAATTCCGATTTTTTTGACTCCCTGAAAGCGCCTTCAGAAACAAGATGGCCGACACATGTGTGCGCGCAAAGCTCAAAGAGAAAAACGGAGAAAATAAAACTATAAACATTTCTGTTGAAAATAATTTAAAATCATTAATTTCTGGAATTAAAGAGACAAAAATGAAACTTTCAGAGATTTTAAACAAGTTGGTGGAAGAAGAAGGAGCGCATGCGCGAGGTTTGTTTCTGTTTTTACTCTGCAGTTTGTCGCCCCCTCGTGGCGGACTTTGTTTCTACAAAGCTTGAAAACTGAATGATTTCAAGTTTTATATTTTATTTAAATAATTTGTTTAAAAAATTGATGTATTTCATTTTCATAATTTTCACGAAATATTTTAAAATTTAAATTTTTTCCCGATTTTTTTTTCTTTTGACCTTAACAATTTTTACTTTTTCTTTGCAATACTTTAATTTTTTTACAATTGAAAAAAAATCAAAATGAAGTGATTTTTTTTTTTTTTTTTAAGAAAAAAAGTAAAATTTTGGAAAAAAAAAAAAAAAAATTTACCATTTTTTAAATTTTTTTTTTAGAGAAAATTAGATTTTTTATTCCCAGGCATCTAGTTCGGATGCCCTCCTGGCTGGTGAGGAGTTTCGGGCATGTCCCACTCAGAGGCAGACCCACGACCTGCTCGTTTGTAACCAAGTGCAGTTCAATCAGCTGGAAGGATACCCGAGCTTCCCGGACCAGCTGTGAGGCATAGCCTCTATAGAGGGTCTCAACCCAGCCCTTGGTAGACATTTAATACCGGCCTGATGGGACGGAGCACCTCACCAGTGTGGGAAACATCCCAACAGATACCTGAACCACCCCGTTTGGCTTCTCCCGACTTGGAGGAGCAGCAGACGTACTCTGTACTTAGTTACTTCCTGTTTGCCCCCCTCCTTACCTCAATACGTCAAAGCTGATTGGCTAAAAGCTTGACCAATCAGCTGGCTGCGATAAATCATAAAAAAAAAAAAAAAAAAAAATCAAAGACATTCAAACTTTTAAATTAAGTTCATTTATTTCATAAAAACATAAAAAACACAGATTTTTTCAATTCAAACAATTTTAATAATTTTACTGAATTAAAAAAAAATCTTTATGTATTTACAGTAATTTTTGACTCCGCCCACTTTAGTGATGCTAACTCCTGATTGGCTGTTTTCAGGAGACGAAGAACAGCATGATGATGATGACGACGACGATGATGTCGGCGGCGAAAATGATGAAGATGACGAAGACGAACCGACACCTAAAAGATCAAAAAAAACCTGAAAAACCTTCTATTTTTTATTAATAAACGTCTCTCATGTTGCCATGGTAACCAGTCCGTCATGTTGTTGATAGGACAGAATTCACCACCTACTTCTTGTTTGATTCCATTTTTCAGCCAATCAGGAAGCAGTTTTTTTTAGCTTTTAGCAGCTTGTAGCTGCTTCCTGATTGGCCGAAGTTCAGCATTCCGTGACATCATCATCTGTGATGGTTGGCAGTTAGAAGGCACACAGGAAGTGACATCACATGTGCTAGCCTCTCTATGTGTTAATGAGCATCCCTGCCGTGTGATTGGCCGATTTGGCAGCGTGGCGGCGGCGGCTGTAAAGCAGGAAGACGCAGACGGGAAAGACGCCGTAACCCACGGCGCGCGGCTCCGCTCTGGTGCAGGAGAAAAGGAAGAGGAAGAGCTGAAGGTACGGCGGCAGGAAGATGGCCGCCCAGGTCCACGCCGGCAGGTGGGCGGAGCTGGAAGGGGGCGGAGCCAATGACCCGCCGCTATGAACGCGTTCGGAACTGAAACCGTCGACTTCAAAGACGTAGTAGGCGGCCATGATGCTTAGCAACAGGAAGAGAGCGACGCCCATCCAGCCCAACCTCTGGCGGAAGTTCATCATCTTCCTTCTTCTTCGTCATCATCGATTTTTATCGTCGTCCATCTTGTAAAAAAAAACATAATAAAAATGAATTAATAATCCTCATGTTTACATTTAATTATTTAATTAACTCAATAAAAGAAGGAGGAGCTTCTGCTTATCCGGGTCATATGGGGCAACAGCCTCAGACGGGAAGCCCAGGGTTCTCTCACCCGGATGCATCCTCCATCTCACCCAGGAGGATCCTGAGGTGTTCCCTGTC